>CM059258.1:11324256-11336614 GCA_030347555.1 Lablab purpureus | reverse complement strand
AATAAAATATAAATTTCGAAATTACAAAAATTGAGTTCTTTTGCATAAAACAAAAGTACGAATCGAGAATAAAATATAAGTATCCAAATTACTAAAAATTGAGTTCTTTTTGTAAAACAAAACTAGGGATCCAAAATAAAATATAAATTTTGAAATTACAAAAAATTGAGTTCTTTTGCATAAAACAAAAGTACGTATCGAGAATAAAATATAAATTTTAAAATTATGAAAAATTGAGTTTCTTTTTTGTAAAACAAAACTACGGATGAAAAATAATATATATATATTTCGAAATTATTAAAAATTGAATTTCTTTTGGAAAACAAAAGTACTGGATCGAAAAGAAAATATAAATATCCAAATTACTAAAAATTGAGTTCTTTTGTAAAACAAAAGTAGGGATCCAAAATAAAATATAAATTTTGAAATTACAAAAATTGAGTTCTTTTGCATAAAACAAAAGTACGTATCGAGAATAAAATATAAGTATCCAAATTACTAAAAATTGAGTTCTTTTTGTAAAACAAAAGTAGGGATCCAAAATAAAATATAAATTTTGAAATTACAAAAAATTGAGTTCTTTTGAATAAAACAAAAGTACGTATCGAGAATAAAATATAAATTTTAAAATTATGAAAAATTGAGTTTCTTTTTTGTAAAACAAAACTACGGATGAAAAATAATATATATATATTTCGAAATTATTAAAAATTGAATTTCTTTTGTAAAACAAAAGTACGCATCGAAAAGAAAATATTAATATCCAAATTACTAAAAATTGAGTTCTTTTTGTAAAACAAAAGTAGGGATCCAAAATAAAATATAAATTTGGAAATTACAAAAAATTGAGTTCTTTTACATAAAGCAAAAGTACGTATCGAGAATAAAATATAAGTATCCAAATTACTAAAAATTGAGTTCTTTTTGTAAAACAAAACTAGGGATCCAAAATAAAATATAAATTTTGAAATTACAAAAAATTGAGTTCTTTTGAATAAAACAAAAGTACGTATCGAGAATAAAATATAAATTTTAAAATTATGAAAAATTGAGTTTCTTTTTTGTAAAACAAAACTACGGATGAAAAATAATATATATATATTTCGAAATTATTAAAAATTGAATTTCTTTTGTAAAACAAAAGTACGCATCGAAAAGAAAATATAAATATCCAAATTACTAAAAATTGAGTTCTTTTTGTAAAACAAAAGTAGGGATCCAAAATAAAATATAAATTTTGAAATTACAAAAAATTGAGTTCTTTTGCATAAAACAAAAGTACGTATCGAGAATAAAATATAAGTATCCAAATTACTAAACATTGAGTTCTTTTTGTAAAACAAAACTAGGGATCCAAAATAAAATATAAATTTTGAAATTACAAAAAATTGAGTTCTTTTGCATAAAACAAAAGTACGTATCGAGAATAAAATATAAATTTTAAAATTATGAAAAATTGAGTTTCTTTTTTGTAAAACAAAACTACGGATGAAAAATAATATATATATATTTCGAAATTATTAAAAATTGAATTTCTTTTGTAAAACAAAAGTACGGATCGAAAAGAAAATATAAATATCCAAATTACTAAAAATTGAGTTCTTTTTGTAAAACAAAAGTAGGGATCCAAAATAAAATATAAATTTTGTAATTACAAAAAATTGAGTTCTTTTGCATAAAACAAAAGTAGGTATCGAGAATAAAATATAAGTATCCAAATTACTAAAAATTGAGTTCGTTTTGTAAAACAAAACTAGGGATCCAAAATAAAATATAAATTTCGAAATTACAAAAACTTGAGTTCTTTTGCATAAAACAAAAGTACGTATCGAGAATAAAATATAAATTTTAAAATTATGAAAAATTGAGTTTCTTTTTTGTAAAACAAAACTACGGATCAAAAATAATATATATATATATTTCGAAATTATTAAAAATTGAATTTCTTTTGTAAAACAAAAGTACGGGTCGAAAAGAAAATATAAATATTCAAATTACTAAGAATTCAGATCTTTTTGTAAAACAAAAGTAGGGATCCAAAATAAAATATAAATTCTGAAATTACAAAAAATTGAGTTCTTTTGCATAAAACAAAAGTACGTATCGAGAATAAAATATAAGTATCCAAATTACTAAAAATTGAGTTCTTTTTGTAAAACAAAACTAGGGATCCAAAATAAAATATAAATTTTGATATTACAAAAAATTGAGTTCTCTTGCATAAAACAAAAGTACGTATCGAGAATAAAATATAAATTTTAAAATTATGAAAAATTGAGTTTCTTTTTTGTAAAACAAAACTACGAATGAAAAATAATATATATATATTTTGAAATTATTAAAAATTGAATTTCTTTTGTAAAACAAAAGTACGGATCGAAAAGAAAATATAAATATCCAAATTACTAAAACTTGAGTTCTTTTTGTAAAACAAAAGTAGGGATCCAAAATAAAATATAAATTTTGAAATTACAAAAAATTGAGTTCTTTTGCATAAAACAAAAGTACGTATCGAGAATAAAATATAAGTATCCAAATTACTAAAAATTGAGATCTTTTTGTAAAACAAAACTAGGGATCCAAAATAAAATATAAATTTCGAAATTACAAAAAATTGAGTTCTTTTGCATAAAACAAAAGTACATATCGAGAATAAAATATAAATTTTAACATTATGAAAAATTGAGTTTCTTTTTTGTAAAACAAAACTACGGATGAAAAATAATATATATATATATTTCGAAATTATTAAAAATTGAATTTCTTTTGTAAAATAGAAGTACGGATCGAAAAGAAAATATAAATATCCAAATTACTAAAAATTGAGTTCTTTTTGTAAAACAAAAGTAGGGATCCAAAATAAAATATAAATTTTGAAATTACAAAAAATTGAGTTCTTTTGCATAAAACAAAAGTACGTATCGAGAATAAAATATAACTATCCAAATTTTGAAATTATATTTTATTTTGGATCCCTAGTTTTGTTTTACAAAAAGAACTCAATTTTTTGTAATTTGCATACTTATATTTTATTCTCGATACGTAATTTTGTTTTATGCAAAAGAACTCAATTTTTCGTAATTTTGAAATTTATATTTTATTTTGGATCCCTAGTTTTGTTTTACAAAAAGAACTCAATTTTTTGTAATTTGGATACTTATATTTTATTCTCGATACGTACTTTTGTTTTATGCAAAAGAACTCAATTTTTTGTAATTTCGAAATTTATATTTTATTTTGGATCCCTAGTTTTGTTTTACAAAAAGAACTCAATTTTTAGTAATTTGGATATTTATATTTTCTTTTCGATCCGTACTTTTGTTTTACAAAAGAAATTCAATTTTTAATAATTTCGAAATATATATATATATATTATTTTTCATCCGTAGTTTTGTTTTACAAAAGAGAACTCTATTTTTCATAATGTTGAAATTTATATTTTATTCTCGATACGTACTTTAGTTTTATGCAAAAGAACTCAATTTTTTGTAATTTCGAAATTTATATTTTATTTTGGATCCCTAGTTTTGTTTTACAAAAAGAACTCAATTTTTAGTAATTTGGATATTTATATTTTATTCTCGATACGTACTTTTGTTTTGTGCAAAAGAACTCAATTTTTTGTAATTTCAAAATTTATATTTTATTTTGGATCCCTAGTTTTGTTTTACAAAAAGAACTCAATTTTTAGTAATTTGGATATTTATATTTTCTTTTCGATCCGTACTTTTGTTTTACAAAAGAAATTCAATTTTTAATAATTTCGAAATATATATATATATTATTTTTCATCCGTAGTTTTGTTTTACAAAAAAGAAACTCTATTTTTCATAATGTTGAAATTTATATTTTATTCTCGATACGTACTTTAGTTTTATGCAAAAGAACTCAATTTTTTGTAATTTCGAAATTTATATTTTATTTTGGATCCCTAGTTTTTGTTTTACAAAAAGAACTTAATTTTTAGTAATTTGGATATTTATATTTTCTTTTCGATCCGTACTTTTGTTTTAGAAAAGAAATTCAATTTTTAATAATTTCGAAATATATATATATATATATTATTTTTCATCCGTAGTTTTGTTTTACAAAAAAGAAACTCAATTTTTCATAATTTTGAAATTTATATTTTATTGTCGATACGTACTTTAGTTTTATGCAAAAGAACTCAATTTTTTGTAATTTCGAAATTTATATTTTATTTTGGATCCCTAGTTTTGTTTTACAAAAAGAACTCAATTTTTAGTAATTTGGATACTTATATTTTATTCTCGATACGTACTTTTGTTTTGTGCAAAAGAACTCAATTTTTTGTAATTTCGAAATTTATATTTGATGGATGCCTAGGAGGCATTATAAGTATTGTAGGATCTATCAAACATGTGTATAGGCATATGGAATCAAAATAGCATGTATAATTGCATGGAAGAACATGAAATCAGATTTTTCCCCAAATGTTAGGGTTCAAATTTGGCCCACACTTAGAAATTGCAAAACAATTCAATTCAATCGATTAAATTCAAGATAGAACCCATAGGAAGCCATAGAAGATCAAAACAAACATTTTAATCGGTGCAAATGGATGGAAATGGCAAAAAACGAAACCAGCCCCTTGTTGATGAATTTAATCGGTGCAAACTCAAGAAAATCAAGTTTTAAGATGTTTCAACCGATTAAAATCAAGATACATGTCATAGGAGGCCATAGGAAGTGAAAACAAACATTTTAATCGGTGGAAAATTGATTAAATGAAGAGTAAAGGTGCAGCTATGAAGAACATTCAAGAAAATGAAAAGAGAAAACATGGAGAAGACAAGAGAATGAAGAACACGCCACTTTCATAAAGAAAGATAAGTGCAAAGGACAATCACCACTTGAATTATGGAAAACTCAAGATAAGATTCTAGAAATGAGGCTTACCTCTTGAACTTCAAAGAGAATTAGCTCTTGCTCTCAATTAATCTTCAAAGTTATGTTACAAATGAGACCCACACCCTTATATAGAAAGGGAAAAACGAAAATGCATGCACATGGGTGGAATTCTAAAAGGTTAGGCCATGTTTGGAAGATGCTCCAAAGCTTCCCAAACAAGGCCCTTATTTTTTATACTATCCATGTGTCCAAACAAGTAGCCTCTTATTTCTATTTCAAAGAAAGAAACTAAACTAACTCTATTTTTATTTACAAGGAAATTACAAGAGCTATTAATATTTTTATTCTCTTCTTCAAGCTTCTTGTACATTCTCCTTGTTTTTCTTCCTTCCTTTTCTTCAAAATTCTTTGTAAACTTTTCTTTCATATTTTCCTTTTCTTATTTTGTTGTGGTGACTCCTCCTTGCATGGGTTGAGGTTTTTCATGAATTGAGATCACATCAATATTTTATTTTGGATCCCTAGTTTTGTTTTACAAAAAGAACTCAATTTTTAGTAACTTGGATATTTATATTTTCTTTTCGATCCGTACTTTTATTTTACAAAAGAAATTCAATTTTTAATAATTTCGAAATATATATATATATATATATATTATTTTTCATACGTAGTTTTGTTTTACAAAAAAGAAACTCTATTTTTCATAATGTTGAAATTTATATTTTATTCTCGATACGTACTTTAGTTTTATGCAAAAGAACTCAATTTTTTGTAATTTCGAAATTTATATTTTATTTTGGATCCCTAGTTTTGTTTTACAAAAAGAACTCAATTTTTAGTAATTTGGATACTTATATTTTATTCTCGATACATACTTTTGTTTTGTGCAAAAGAAATTCAATTTTTAATAATTTCGAAATATATATATATATTATTTTTCATCCGTAGTTTTGTTTTACAAAAAAGAAATTCAATTTTTCATAATTTTGAAATTTATATTTTATTCTCGATACGTACTTTAGTTGTATGCAAAAGAACTCAATTTTTTGTAATTTTGAAATTTATATTTTATTTTGGATCCCTAGTTTTGTTTTACAAAAAGAACTCAATTTTTAGTAATTTGGATACTTATATTTTATTCTCGATACGTACTTTAGTTTTGTGCAAAAGAACTCAATTTTATGTAATTTCGAAATTTATATTTTATTTTGGATCCCTAGTTTTGTTTTACAAAAAGAACTCAATTTTTAGTAATTTGGATATTTATATTTTCTTTTCGATCCGTACTTTTGTTTTACAAAAGAAATTCAATTTTTAATAATTTCGAAATATATATATATATATTATTTTTCATCCGTAGTTTTGTTTTACAAAAAAGAAACTCAATTTTTCATAATTTTGAAATTTATATTTTATTCTCGATACGTACTTTAGTTTTATGCAAAAGAACTCAATTTTTTGTAATTTCGAAATTTATATTTTATTTTGGATCCCTAGTTTTGTTTTACAAAAGAACTCAATTTTTAGTAATTTGGATACTTATATTTTATTCTCGATACGTACTTTCGTTTTATGGAAAAGAACTCAATTTTTTGTAATTTGAAAATTTATATTTTATTTGGGATCCCTACTTTTGTTTTACAAAAAGAACTCAATTTTTAGTAATTTGGATATTTATATTTTGTTTTCGATCCGTACTTTTGTTTTACAAAAGAAATTCAATTTTTAATAATTTCGAAATATATATATTATTTTTCATCCGTTGTTTTGTTTTGCAAAAAGAAACTCAATTTTTCATAACTTTGAAATTTATATTTTATTCTCGATACGTACTTTTGTTTTATGCAAAAGAACTCAATTTTTAGTAATTTGGATATTTATATTTTCTTTTCGATCCGTACTTTTGTTTTACAAAAGAAATTCAATTTTTAATAATTTCGAAATATATATATATATATATTATTTTTCATCCGTAGTTTTGTTTTACAAAAAAGAAACTCAATTTTTCATAATTTTGAAATTTATATTTTATTCTCGATACGTACTTTAGTTTTATGCAAAAGAACTCAATTTTTTGTAATTTCGAAATTTATATTTTATTTTGGATCCCTAGTTTTGTTTTACAAAAAGAACTCAATTTTTAGTAATTTGGATACTTATATTTTATTCTCGATACGTACTTTCGTTTTATGGAAAAGAACTCAATTTTTTGTAATTTGAAAATTTATATTTTATTTGGGATCCCTACTTTTGTTTTACAAAAAGAACTCAATTTTTAGTAATTTGGATATTTATATTTTCTTTTCAATCCGTACTTTTGTTTTACAAAAGAAATTCAATTTTTAATAATTTCGAAATATATATATATATATATATATTATTTTTCATACGTAGTTTTGTTTTACAAAAAAGAAACTCTATTTTTCATAATGTTGAAATTTATATTTTATTCTCGATACGTACTTTAGTTTTATGCAAAAGAACTCAATTTTTGTAATTTCGAAATTTATATTTTATTTTGGATCCCTAGTTTTGTTTTACAAAAGAACTCAATTTTTAGTAATTTGGATACTTATATTTTATTCTCGATACATACTTTTGTTTTGTGCAAAAGAAATTCAATTTTTAATAATTTCGAAATATATATATATATTATTTTTCATCCGTAGTTTTGTTTTACAAAAAAGAAATTCAATTTTTCATAATTTTGAAATTTATATTTTATTCTCGATACGTACTTTAGTTGTATGCAAAAGAACTCAATTTTTTGTAATTTCGAAATTTATATTTTATTTTGGATCCCTAGTTTTGTTTTACAAAAAGAACTCAATTTTTAGTAATTTGGATACTTATATTTTATTCTCGATACGTACTTTAGTTTTGTGCAAAAGAACTCAATTTTATGTAATTTCGAAATTTATATTTTATTTTGGATCCCTAGTTTTGTTTTACAAAAAGAACTCAATTTTTAGTAATTTGGATATTTATATTTTCTTTTCGATCCGTACTTTTGTTTTACAAAAGAAATTCAATTTTTAATAATTTCGAATATATATATATATATTATTTTTCATCCGTAGTTTTGTTTTACAAAAAGAAACTCAATTTTTCATAATTTTGAAATTTATATTTTATTCTCGATACGTACTTTAGTTTTATGCAAAAGAACTCAATTTTTTGTAATTTCGAAATTTATATTTTATTTTGGATCCCTAGTTTTGTTTTACAAAAAGAACTCAATTTTTAGTAATTTGGATACTTATATTTTATTCTCGATACGTACTTTCGTTTTATGGAAAAGAACTCAATTTTTTGTAATTTGAAAATTTATATTTTATTTGGGATCCCTACTTTTGTTTTACAAAAAGAACTCAATTTTTAGTAATTTGGATATTTATATTTTGTTTTCGATCCGTACTTTTGTTTTACAAAAGAAATTCAATTTTTAATAATTTCGAAATATATATATTATTTTTCATCCGTTGTTTTGTTTTGCAAAAAGAAACTCAATTTTTCATAACTTTGAAATTTATATTTTATTCTCGATCACGTACTTTTGTTTTATGCAAAAGAACTCAATTTTTAGTAATTTGGATATTTATATTTTCTTTTCGATCCGTACTTTTGTTTTACAAAAGAAATTCAATTTTTAATAATTTCGAAATATATATATATATATATTATTTTTCATCCGTAGTTTTGTTTTACAAAAAAGAAACTCAATTTTTTATAATTTTGAAATTTATATTTTATTCTCGATACGTACTTTAGTTTTATGCAAAAGAACTCAATTTTTTGTAATTTCGAAATTTATATTTTATTTTGGATCCCTAGTTTTGTTTTACAAAAAGAACTCAATTTTTAGTAATTTGGATACTTATATTTTATTCTCGATACGTACTTTCGTTTTATGGAAAAGAACTCAATTTTTTGTAATTTGAAAATTTATATTTTATTTGGGATCCCTACTTTTGTTTTACAAAAAGAACTCAATTTTTAGTAATTTGGATATTTATATTTTCTTTTCAATCCGTACTTTTGTTTTACAAAAGAAATTCAATTTTTAATAATTTCGAAATATATATATTATTTTTCATCCGTTGTTTTGTTTTGCAAAAAAGAAACTCAATTTTTCATAACTTTGAAATTTATATTTTATTCTCGATACGTACTTTTGTTTTATGCAAAAGAACTCAATTTTTAGTAATTTGGATATTTATATTTTCTTTTCGATCCGTACTTTTGTTTTACAAAAGAAATTCAATTTTTAATAATTTCGAAATATATATATATTATTTTTAATCCGTAGTTTTGTTTTACAAAAAAGAAACTCAATTTTTCATAATTTTGAAATTTATATTTTATTCTCGATACGTACTTTTGTTTTATGCAAAAGAACTCAATTTTTTGTAATTTTGAAATTTATATTTTATTTTGGATCCCTACTTTTGTTTTACAAAAAGAACTCAATTTTTAGTAATGTGGATACTTATATTTTATTCTCGATACGTACTTTTGTTTTATGCAAAAGAACTCAATTTTTTCTAATTTGAAAATTTATATTTTATTTTGGATCCCTACTTTTGTTTTACAAAAAGAACTCAATTTTTAGTAATTTGGATATTTATATTTTCTTTTCGATCCGTACTTTTGTTTTACAAAAGAAATTCAATTTTTAATAATTTCGAAATATATATATTATTTTTCATCCGTTGTTTTGTTTTGCAAAAAAGAAACTCAATTTTTCATAACTTTGAAATTTATATTTTATTCTCGATACGTACTTTTGTTTTATGCAAAAGAACTCAATTTTTAGTAATTTGGATATTTATATTTTCTTTTCGATCCGTACTTTTGTTTTACAAAAGAAATTCAATTTTTAATAATTTCGAAATATATATATATTATTTTTAATCCGTAGTTTTGTTTTACAAAAAGAAACTCAATTTTTCATAATTTTGAAATTTATATTTTATTCTCGATACGTACTTTTGTTTTATGCAAAAGAACTCAATTTTTGTAATTTTGAAATTTATATTTTATTTTGGATCCCTACTTTTGTTTTACAAAAGAACTCAATTTTTAGTAATGTGGATACTTATATTTTATTCTCGATACGTACTTTTGTTTTATGCAAAAGAACTCAATTTTTTCTAATTTGAAAATTTATATTTTATTTTGGATCCCTACTTTTGTTTTACAAAAAGAACTCAATTTTTAGTAATTTGATATTTATATTTTCTTTTCGATCCGTACTTTTGTTTTACAAAAGAAATTCAATTTTTAATAATTTCGAAATATATATATTATTTTTCATCCGTAGTTTTGTTTTACAAAAAAGAAACTCAATTTTTCATAATTTTGAAATTTATATTTTATTCTCGATACGTACTTTTGTTTTATGCAAAAGAATTCAATTTTTTGTAATTTCGAAATTTATATTTTATTTTGGATCCCTAGTTTTGTTTTACAAAAAGAACTCAATTTTTAGTAATTTGGATACTTATATTTGTTGGAATAAATGGCTGAGTTTAAGAGGGGGGGTGAATTAAACTTTCAAAGATTTTCGAAACCCAATGCCCAATTATGAAAAACCAGATTCGAATTGAAGATTTAAACCAGTTTTTATAGGTTCTTGAAATGCTCTTAATCAATTGATCATATACCAAATTCAATTTCAATTCAAACTTCAATTACCGAATGGAAAGAGTTAAAGGGAAGAAGAACAACACAGCAGATTTATACTGGTTCACCTTTCAACAAAGGCTACATCCAGTTTCCTAAACAAACAAATTCAATCAATTCACCAAAAACCAGTTTTTACATGAACACTACATGCAAAACCGAAACCAGAAAGTTGCACCAAGTCTTGAACCCTACAAGACTTCTAAACACCTGTAAAACCCTATTACAAGATCTCTTAATCACCCTGATTAAGATACGAACACGCAGCTAACCAACACACGCACAAAGATTGAATAAACCTGGAGTTCTTCAATGCAGAAGCTAAAACAGAGCACCAGCAAGAACAGAAAAACAGAGCATGCACTTCTTGATTTGATTCGCACTCAATTGAATCTTGATCGTCTTGGAGTGATTAGCAAAATGTTTTAGAGTGTATTAGGAACGTTCTTGCTCAATGGGTCTTTTGAAAAGGTTTCGCTACTTAGTTCTTTAAGTTTCAAGATATATATAGAAAACTGTTAAAACCGATATCTCGCAGGAAATAGTCGGTTGAAACGCTGCTTTAGCTCGGTTGTTTTCATTAAAAACCAATTTTCCAGTGAGCACCTGTTTTATCGAACCTTGAAAACAGTCGCTTGAAATCTCGCTTTAACTAGCTATTCCGTAAAACTGAATTTCCGAAACAAAGCTACCAGGATTTTAACCGGTTTAAATTTCGAAATCAATCACCTGAAATTTTCAAAATACAAAGCTTTGAAAATGAAGAACAGCTTTAACTAGTTGAAATCAGATTTTTAACCAGCTTAAAAACAGCTTAAACCTTTGAAATCATTTTAAAACCTTTTTAAAACATTTCAAAACATTTTAAACTCCAAGACTAAGATCAAGATAGATTGAAATGCATCTTACCACACAACCTAAGACTCTCTAATCCTAAGACAAAATCTTCATTCTTCAAGCACCAACATCTTCATCTTTAAAGGTGGTTGGAGACATCAAATCCACTTGAAACCAAGTCTTCAAGTCCAACAAACTCCCCCTATTTGATGATGACAACCACTTGATGCATTCATTGTCTTTGAAGAATGTAAGAGTCCTGCACAAAACAAAATACAGCAGCAAATAGCAGAACAGTGTGGTAAAAACAATATAGCAGAAAAATAGCAGCAGAAACAGAGCAGCAGCAGCAGCAGATTCAGATTCTCCCCCTTTCACTAGATTCTCCCCCTTTCACTTGCACTTGCTCTTCATGTGCCTTCAAATGCATTCATCAATTTCTCCCCCTTTGGAATCATCAAATAGCAACAAGAGAAATAGCATAGCATATGCAGCGAATAAGATTGTCCAACATACATGGGCATTATAACCCAATTAGAAACAGCAGCAACAACTAACTAACAGCACATGAACAAAACAAAATTGAAAAGAAAAAGCAAGCAGCAGCGACTTGAGCTCCAACAACGAAGAACAAGACGTATAATATGCAAGATAAGATCATATGACCAACAGCAGAATGACCGCATAGCAGAAACTTCAGCAGCAGAGATCAGTCATTATCTTCTCCACTATCATCACCAGGAGTAGCATAAGAACCCATGTTTATTTGTGCAAGTTGGGCATGTAAATCTTCAATGCTTTGATCAATGCGCCCAAACCTATTCATGCAGTAGTTGTGATGATATTGTTGATGAGATTGGATCGAATCAAACCTTTGTAAAACTGTTTGTTCAAACAATGAAAGTGGAGGACCACGGTCAACCTGGAGGAACATAAGGTACAATATCTCCCATCATGGAGTAGC
>CM059258.1:11074362-11324156 GCA_030347555.1 Lablab purpureus | reverse complement strand
AATTTCAAAATTATGAAATATTGAGTTTCTTTTTTGGAAAACAAAACTACGAATGAAAAATAATATATCAATTTCGAAATTATTAAAAATTGAATTCTTTTTGTAAAACAAAAGTACGGATCGAAAATAAAATATAAATATCCAAATTACTATAAATTGAGTTCTCTTGGTAAAACAAAAGAGGGGATCCAAAATAAAATATAAATTTCGAAATTACAAAAAATTGAGTTCTTTTGCATAAAACCAATGTACATATCGAGAATAAAATATAAAATCCAAATTACTAAAAATTGAGTTCTTTTTGTAAAACAAAAGTAGGGATCCAAAATAAAATATCAATTTCGAAATTACAAAATTGTGTTCTTTTGCATAGAACAAAAGTACATATCGAGAATAAAATATAAATTTCAAAATTATGAAATATTGAGTTTCTTTTTGTAAAACAAAACTACGAATGAAAAATAATATATCAATTTCGAAATTATAAAAATTGAATTCTTTTGTAAAACAAAAGTACGGATCGAAAATAAAATATAAATATCCAAATTACTAAAAATTGAGTTATTTTTGTAAAACAAAAGTAGGGATCCAAAATAAAATATCAATTTCGAAATTACAAAAAGTTAAGTTCTTTTGCATAGAACAAAAGTACATATCGAGAATAAAATACAAATTTCAAAATTATGAATTATTGAGTTTCTTTTTGTAAAACAAAACTACGAATGAAAAATAATATATCAATTTCGAAATTATTAAAAATTGAATTCTTTTGTAAAACAAAAGTACTGGATCAAAAAATAAATATAAATATCCAAATTACTATAAATTGAGTTCTCTTTGTAAAATAAAAGTACTGAGCCAAATAAAATATAAATTTCGAAATTACTAAAAATTGAGTTCTTTGCATAAAACCAAAGTACATATCGAGAATAAAATGTTAAATAAAGACGGTGTAAAAACCAAGAGGGGGTGAATTGGGTTTTAAAGAATTTTCTCCTTTAAATAAATTTTCAGGTTTTGAAAACTTTTCAAAAACTTGGATGTGAATTTTTCAATCCTTTGATTAACGTTGTTGGGATTAGCAATTGTAATAATGATCCACAATTAAGAGATAAAGAGAAGAGAAAGAACACAGAGATTTATCCTGGTTCGATTAAGCCAATCCTACATCCAGGTTCCCAGACCACCACAAATCCATAATGATTTTCCCCACTATCTTTAAATGAAATTACAAACACCAATTCATGCAATAACAAATAAAGATAAACGAAAACACCTCCTCAGACACACTAAGGATGAAACACCTCCTTAGACACACTAAGGATGAAACCCTCCTCAGACACACTAAGATGAAACCTCCCGAAACACGAGGTGAAACCCACCTCTCTTGACACACAGAGATGAAACACCTCCCTTAGAGCAGATCCAAGGATGAATTTTCCCCTTCCAAAAGACAGTAAAAGAATACACCTGAAATGTGCTGGATAGAAAGCTTAAGCACAATGATCACCACTTCCAAAGACTTGATCAGACTGAAAGAGGCAGAAAGCGGCTTTGAAAAAGCTACAGGCAGAAACACTTTGAATATTTTGTGTTTGTTCAGATGTGTTAAACCTAAGACATTCTCTTTCATTTTATAATTCGAAAATGCTCCAAAGTTTCCATTCTTAGGTTGATTTAGAATTAATTTCGCAAAAGCGACTCATTTAATCGAATTATATTAAAAGCTTAATCGATTATATCATGTTTAAAAACTGGAAAACAAATATCGTCTGATTTAATTGATTAGATTAAGGCCATAATCGATTATATTAACCCAGAATCGATATAATCGGATTATCAAAGACACTTAATCGGATTATTTGCTGATTAAACATTTTTGATTCAAATTTTAAGTTAAATAATTGGATTATCTACATATGGTAATCGAATTAAAAGGCGTAGAAAAGCGTTTTGCAAGAAAACACCTTGCTCTCTTGTTTGGGAAGGTCTTGAATGGGATTTATGACTTACTCTTTTATCCAACACCCAAAAGCAGAACCTTCTACCTTTGATCCTTCAACTCTTGAGAAAATCTTCATCAATCTTCTCTCTTGAAAGCTTTGAATGCTCTTTATGCCTTTCCTTTCTTATCAAGCAATCTTCCTTTGTGAGATGACACAAGTCTTTAATGTTGATTGAAACTTCCTAAAAACTTCATCATCAAAACTGTAGGTGTCCATAAAACCTTGGACTTGAAATATGCCAACAATCTCCCCTTTTGATGATGATAAAAAGAAACCTGAGACTTGTGATAATATCCTGAAAATCTTGAAAATAATGTATGGATATCTCAACATAAATATTAGTCCACAAAGGAAATAAAATAGGAGGTCATATAGCATTTAAGTTTCAATTTGAATTTTGAAAAGAGATTTCAAGGAATTAATGAGTGGAAATAATTTCTAAAAGCTCCCCCTTAAACTATGCTCTTAATTGTTTAAGCTATATAAGGCACTTATTTGAATTATTTCCTAAAGTTCCCTTGAAATTAATTTTCTTAAAAGCTATATTAACTAGACAGATTTTCAATCAAGACAAATATTTTCTCCCCCTTTATTTTTATCATTTTCAAAAAGATTACATTTTCAGAGATAATTACAGCAGAAGCAAATTAATACACAAAATAATAGAGAGAAAAAAAAAAACAGCATTTGGAAAATAATGAAGAACAAGCTAAGGAAAAGTGAACTTGTAGCCTATTCAGTTTCTTCACTATCTTCTTCATCTTCCTCGAACATTTGTCGCTGTTTGCCTCTTGAGGATGTTGTATTATCTTCTTCAGAGATAATTCTTCAATTTCCATCTTCTTTCAGACTCTATACATCCTTCTATTAAGCCTTGAGAGTTGATGAGAAAGGCCTTGAAATTCCTTGGAGTGAAGATTCATCATAGAATCCATTCTTGATATGAGAAGCTCCTCCACTGATCCTGGTTGAGGTTGAAATTGAGGTGGAGGTTGAGGTTGGTCTTCATCATCTTCTTCCATGGCAACGAGCTCCTTCTTCTCTTTGGGTAAACACGTTGCCTTGTTCTATGAGGCCCATATGCCTTAGAACATTTTACCAATCTTGCTATTGCTTAGCAAAATCTGTTTATTCTCCACTTCAAGATCAACACCTTTGTATTCTAGAATCTTAGAAACAAACACAAGCATAGGGTAATGCAAAAGAGGAAAGCCTAATGGCTTTAAACATATTATCAAGGATAATTGAGGCCAATCTATGCTCACATTATTAAGGAATCCATACATTAGAAGAATGTCTTCCTTTAGTAAGTTGGGCATGATTACATGCCTCTTGCAACTAGAATCCAAACAATAACATAATGCAACATTCTTTCATTTAACTTTACATTACCAACTTTATACAAGTTCTCAACTTGTAGGTTAGGATCCTTGCAGAATTTTCTGAATTCTACCAACTTGTTGAAGTCCTCAAAGCCATATGTGATGTTTATGCCTTGAGTTGAGAGACCAGCTACATTGTTCCACAAATCTTCATCAAGGAAGATCCTTACACCTTTCACTTTGGTGCTTGGACTTGCAGTTCTTGATGTCAAGTTCATGTAGAACACTCTAACCAAATCTGGGTAGAATGCCCTTCCATCTCTACAAATTTTTTGTAGTCCACTTCCTACTAAAAATTCCTGAAATTGAAAACCATGAGATCTAAAAAATTCACAAGACAAGAATTTAGGGGGAAGAATTTTTCTATCCTTCCACTTGTTAACAAAGGCAATTTGCAGATCTTCATCTGAAATCCAACCAGCTAGAGTTGGAGGTCTCCTTTCTTGAGAAGTCATTGGCTCCTTGCCCTTTCTCCTTGATGGCATCTTCCTTCTTCTTTGATTCAGCCATTTCAGATGATATGAAGACAAGAGAAATTGCACAACAAGATAATGGAATGACAGAGACAAAGACAGAGAATTAAAATACGCACAAGACAAGGCAAATGCAGCAAAAGCAGCAAGAGTGAGAGAGAGAGTGAGTGAGTCACTTTGATTCTCAAACCAGCTATTTATAGAATGAAATCCGGTCATAAAACGTTGATTTAATGAAAATATATCCGTTGGGAACGATATAGCCGCTTAGAAAAGACAAAACACGTGAAAACATGGCCAACGTTCAAAAATCAATTTGCGAAAAACACGGAGCGATGCATTTAATCGATTATATTCTCATTTAATCGATTATTTTCCTTCAAAATTTTCAGAAAAGCGAAAAACCCAGAAATTTAATCGATTATGTGCATTCCTTAATCGATTAAATTGCTCCTAGCAATTTAATCGATTATGTCATAAACGTAATCGATTATATTGTAAAACATTTTCATAAACACCGCGTTTAATCGGATTAACACACGAAACTTAATCGATTAATATGATAAATTTTCGTAGAACGCTAAATAACATCAAAAACAATAACAAACATTAATTAAGCAACAGATTTATCACAAACAATCCCTAGATCTCTTCTAAGCTCATAAAATCTATCTCTAGGTAAAGGTTTGGTGAAGATATCAGCTAGTTGATGTTTGGTATCTATATATTCTATAATGCAATCTCCTTTAGCTATATGATCTCTAATGAAATGGTGTCTAATTTCTATATGCTTGGTCTTAGAATGCATGATAGGGTTCCTAGTCAGGTTAATGGCACTAGTGTTATCACACTTAAGAGGAATATGATCTAGAAAGATATCAAAGTCTTCTAATCGTCGCTTCATCCACGTAATTTGAGCACAACAACTCCTCCTGCTATATACTCGACCTCGATGGTTGAAAGAGCAACACTGGCACTGTTTCTTAGAATGCCATGAAACTAAGGAACATCCTAAAAGATGACATGTACCACTAGTACTCTTCCTATCTATTCTACAACCACCATAATCTGAGTCTGAAAAACCTATGATACTAGGTGAGGCTCCTGAAGGGTACCATAAACCAAAGGATGTTGTTCCTCTAAGATACTTAAGGATTCTCTTAACGGCTTTTAGGTGAGACTCTCTAGGGTTGGCTTGAAACCTAGCACAAACACACACACTTTGCATAATATCGGTCTACTGCAGGTAAGATAAAGTAACGATCCAGATCATACCTGAATACAGATGTTTGATCTACCAGCCTTCAGGTTTAAGTCTTGATCTAGATAGCAAGATGTAGCCATGGGTGTTGAGGCTTCTTTCTGAGCTTTCCATTTCAAATTTCTTTAAGAGTTCCTTGCAATACTTTGTTTGACATATAAAAATACCTTTCTTTAATTGTTTGATTTGCAAGCCAAGAAAGAAATTTAGTTCTCCCATCATGGACATTTCAAACTCTCCTGCATATTCTTAGCAAACTCTTGGCAAAGATCATCGTTAGTTGATCCAAAAATAATATCATCAACATAAACTTGAACAATGAGAATATGTTTCTTTGATTTCTTAATAAAAAGAGTAGAATCAACTTTACCTCTTCTAAAATTATTTTCAAGTAAGAAATTACTTAACCTTTTATACCAAGATCTTGGGGCTTGTTTGAGTCCATATAAAGCTTTCTTCAACTTGTAGACATGATTAGGATTTTTGAAATCTTCAAAGCCTGGAGGTTGTTCTACATAGACTTCTTCCTTGATATACCAATTTCAGAAAAGCACTTTTTACATCCATTTGAAATAATTTGAATCCCATAATGGAGGCATATGCTAACAAGCAGTCGGATAGCTTCAAGTCTTGCTCCTGGAGCATAGGTTTCATCATAATCTATGCCTTCTTCTTGTCTATAACCTTTTGCAACCAGCCTTGCTTTGTTCTTTGTGATGTTTCCATCTTCATCAAGCTTATTTCTAAAGACCCATCTTGTACCTATGACTCGCACTATTATTAGTCTTAGGAATTAAATCCATACCTGATTTCTTTCAAACTGATTTAGCTCTTCTTGCATTGCAATACACCAATGTTCATCAGTTAATGCTTCTTCTACATTCTTTGGTTCAACCTATGAAACAAAAGCAACATTCATGCAGAAATTATTCATGTTCCTCCTTGTTCTTACACCTGTTGATATGTCTCCAATGACATTTTCCAAGGAAATGTTTCTAGGTGGTCTCCATTCTTTTGGTAGACTCTCATCATGAGGAGGATTCTCATCCAAACTGATTTCTTCAACGGCTTTTTCAAGAGGAGTTTCTTCTTGATGTATTCCTTCATCATAAGAAAAAATTTAGGTCCCCTAAAGTCACTTATTAGGGTCCTCATGGGTTAGAAACAGATTTCCTTTGGGAACCCATTTGTATCTCCCATTAGAACACTAAAAACGTTTAATATTGCATCTATTAACCGAATGACCTTTATGCATACAATAAAAACATGTAGGAACATTTGTTCTTCTTGGTATGTACGCATTTTTATAAAACTTCTTTGTAGAAACGTTTTGTTTAAAGGAATTAGAATTTTCATAAACCTTATTTGAATTAGACGATTCTCCTTTCACAAAAACAGTTTTAGTAGGTTTATGATTATACCTGAAATTATAACCAAGACCTGCTTTTTCATATAAACCTTTTTGCACTTTCAAAACATTGTTTAAATTATTATTGCCCATCGTGATTTTTGAAAGAGATGTTTCAAGATAAGAAACCTTGTTAGCAAGAACATTACAATTTTCGCAAACAGAATTTTTGTTTTGCATTTGCAAGGGATTTTGCATTTTCCAAATTATCCTTTTAAAACAATTTTCTCTTGTTCCAAATCTGAAATTTTCTTTTCAAGACTCTTGTAGTCATTTTTTAATTTATTGTGAAAGAGAGTTAATTTTTCAGATTTTTCACATAATTCCAAAAACTCTTCAAGCAAATCATCATAATTATTTGGAAGGCCAGAATCACTTACCTTGCTACATGTGGATTCGAGCATCATCATCATCATTTGCCATAAGGCAGATATTGGCTTCTTCCTCTCCGATTCACTTGCACTAGAAGAACTCACGTCATTATCTTCCCATGCGATGTATGCCTTCTTTTCTTTTGTCAAAAGGCTTCTTGTATTTCTTTGCCTTTTCCTCATCCTTCTTGATGTTAGGGCAATCCGACTTCAAGTGTCTCCTTTTCCACAACCATAGCATTTAAAATTATCAAGAGATTTAGGTTTTCAGTTTCTTACCTTTCTTGTAATTCCCTTTGTTCTTGTTCTTGATGAACTTTTGTACTTTTTGACAAACAAGCTTATGTCACTCGCATTCAAGATCATCATCCGTGTCACTACTCTCTCATCTTTGTGGGATTCCGCTTTAAGAGCAACACCTTTTCTTTTGACTTCTTCTTCTTCTCCTTTGAAGCGTCCAAGTTCCATTTCATGTTCTCTCGAGTTTCCAGAAAAGAGTTGTCATGTTCATGTTTGGCAGTGTTCTTTGATTCAGATGATGGCCGTCACTTTAGGTTGCCAAGTCCTCTGCCAAAGATTTCAAAATTTTGACATTTAATTCTTCAGATCTGAATTTCTTACCCAATGCCTTGAGATGATTCCGATGTAGTAAATCTCTTTGTACGTCGCATATGGTTTCTCCTTTGCTCATCCGAAACATTTCATATTCCTGAATCAAGGTGTTCTTCCTTGATCGTTTCACTTCTTCCGTTCCTTCATGTGTGACTTCTAGAGTGTCCCACATCTCCTTTGCAGTTGTGCAATCCGATAACCTGTAAAACTCATCAATGGTTAAGGCAGATGCTATCATGTTACATGCTCTTATGTCGACATTGATTTTGGTTGTATTCATCCTTGCTCCAATTTGCTTTCTTCTTAGGTACCTCGCGCTTCTTCAACAACAACCATCAGGAATAAATGGACCATTTACAACAACGATCCCAAACGCCTTGATCATTAGACCTTAGAAAATTTCCATCCTCTTTTTCCAAAAAGGATAGTTTTCACCTGTAAAAAGTGGTGGTCTATGAATAGATGCACCTTCAGCAAAAGTTTGATTTTTGTCTGCCATAAGGATCTTGTTTTTGAATAACTTTCAAAAAACCAGCTCTGAGGCCAATTGTTAAATAAAGACGGCAGTGTGTAAAACCAAGAGGGGGGGTGAATTGGGTTTTTAAAGAAATTTTCTCCTTTAAATAAATTTTCAGGTTTTGAAAAACTTTCAAAAACTTCGATGTGAATTTTTCAATCCTTTGATTAACAGTCTTGGGATTAGCAATTGTAATAATGATCCACAATTAAGAGATAAAGAGAAAGAGAAAGAACACAGAGATTTATACCTGGTTCGATTAAGCCAATCCTACATCCGAGTTCCCAACCACCACAAATCCGATGATAATTTTCCCCACTATCTTTAAATGAAATTACAAACACCAATTCATGCAATAACAAATAAAGATAAACGAAAACACCTCCTCAGACACACTAAGGATGAAACACCTCCTTAGACACACTAAGGATGAAACACCTCCTTAGACACACTAAGGATGAAACACCTCCTCAGACACACTGAGGATGAAACCCACCTCTCTTGACACACAAGAGATGAAACACCTCCCTTAGAACAGATCCAAGGGATGAATTTTCCCTTTACAGAAAAACAGTAAAAGAATACACCTGAAATGTGCTGGATAGAAAGCTTAAGCACAATGATCACCACTTCCAAAGACTTGATCAAGCTGAAGAGAGCAGAAAGCGGCTTTGAAAAAGCTAAGGCGCGAAACACTTTGAATATTTTGTGTTTGTTCAAATGTGTTAAACCTAAGACATTCTCTTTCATTTTATAATTCGAAAATGCTCCAAAGTTTCCATTCTTAGGTTGATTTAGAATTAATTTCGCAAAACGACTCATTTAATCGATTATATTAAAAGCTTAATCGATTATATCATGTTTAAAAACTGGAAAACAAATATTGTCTGATTTAATCGATTAGATTAAGGCCATAATCGATTATATTAACCCAGAATCAATATAATCGATTATCAAAGACACTTAATCGATTATTTTGCTCGTTAAACATTTTTTATTCAAATTTTAAGTTAAATAATCGATTATCTACGTATGGTAATCGATTAAAAGCATAGAAAAACGTTTTTGCGAGAAAACACCTTGCTCTCTTGTTTGGGAAGGTCTTGAATGGGATTTATGACTTACTCTTTTTATCCAACACCCAAAACAGAACCTTCTACCTTTGATCCTTCAGCTCTTGAGAAAATCTTCATCAATCTTCTCTCTTGAATGCTTTGAAAGCTCTTTATGCCTTTCCTTTCTTATCAAGCAATCTTCCTTTGAGATGACACAAGTCATTAAAGTTGATTGAAACTTCCTAAAAACTTCATCATCAAAACTGTAGGTGTCCATAAAACTCTGGACTTGAAATATGCCAACATAAAATATAAATATCCAACTTACTAAAATTTGAGTTCTTTTTGTAAAACAAAAGTAGGGATCCAAAATAAAATATCAAACAATAAATTTCCAAATTACTAAAAATTGAGTTCTTTTTGTAAAACAAAAGTAGGGATCCAAAATAAAATATCAATTTCGAAATTACAAAAAGTTGAGTTCTTTTGCATAGAACAAAAGTACATATCGAGAATAAAATACAAATTTCAAAATTATGAATTATTGAGTTTCTTTTTTGTAAAACAAAACTACGAATGAAAAATAATATATCAATTTCGAAATTATTAAATATTGAATTCTTTTTGTAAAACAAAAGTACGGATCGAAAATAAAATATAAATATCCAAATTACTATAAATTGAGTTCTCTTTTAAAATAAAAGTACTGAGCCAAAATAAAATATAAATTTCGAAATTACAAAAAATTGAGTTCTTTTGCATAAAACCAAAGTACATATCGAGAATAAAATATAAATATCCAACTTACTAAAATTTGAGTTCTTTTGTAAAACAAAAGTAGGGATCCAAAATAAAATATCAATTTCGAAATTACAAAAATTGAGTTCTTTTGCATAAAACCAAAGTACATATCGAGAATAAAATATAAATATCCAAGTTACTAAAATTTGAGTTCTTTTGTAAAACAAAAGTAGGGATCCAAAATAAAATATCAATTTCGAAATTACAAAATATTGAGTACTTTTGCATAAAACCAATGTACATATCGAGAATAAAATATAAAAATCCAAATTACTAAAAATTGAGTTATTTTTGTAAAACAAAAGTAGGGATCCAAAATAAAATATCAATTTCGAAATTACAAAAGTTGAGTTCTTTTGCATAGAACAAAAGTACATATCGAGAATAAAATACAAATTTCAAAATTATGAATTATTGAGTTTCTTTTTGTAAAACAAAACTACGAGTGAAAAATAATATATCAATTTCGAAATAATTAAAAATTGAATTCTTTTTGTAAAACAAAAGTACGGATCGAAAATAAAATATAAAAATCCATATTACTATAAATTGAGTTCTCTTTGTAGAATAAAAGTACTGGATCCAAAATAAAATATAAATTTCGAAATTACAAAAAATTGAGTTCTTTTGCATAAAACCAAAGTACATATCGAGAATAAAATATAAATATCCAACTTACTAAAATTTGAGTTCTTTTTGTAAAACAAAAGTAGGGATCCAAAATAAAATATCAATTTCGAAATTACAAAAAATTGAGTTCTTTTGCATAAAACCAATGTACATATCGAGAATAAAATATAAAAATCCAAATTACTAAAAATTGAGTTCTTTTGTAAAACAAAAGTAGGAATCCAAAATAAAATATCAATTTCGAAATTACAAAAGTTGAGTTCTTTTGCATAGAACAAAAGTACATATCGAGAATAAAATATAAATTTCAAAATTATGAATTATTGAGTTTCTTTTTGTAAAACAAAACTACGAATGAAAAATAATATATCAATTTTGAAATTATTAAAAATTGAATTCTTTTTGTAAAACAAAAGTACGGATCGAAAATAAAATATAAATATCCAAATTACTATAAATTGAGTTCTCTTTGTAAAATAAAAGTACGGATCCAAAATAAAATATAAATTTCGAAATTACAAAAAATTGAGTTCTTTTGCATAAAACCAAAGTACATATCGAGAATAAAATATAAATATCCAACTTACTTAAATTTGAGTTCTTTTTGTAAAACAAAAGTAGGGATCCAAAATAAAATATCAATTTCGAAATTACAAAAAATTGAGTACTTTTGCATAAAACCAATGTACATATCGAGAATAAAATATAAAAATCCAAATTACTAAAAATTGAGTTCTTTTTGTAAAACAAAAGTAGGGATCCAAAATAAAATATCAATTTCGAAATTACAAAAATTGTGTTCTTTTGCATAGAACAAAAGTACGTATCGAGAATAAAATATAAATTTCAAAATTATGAAATATTGAGTTTCTTTTTGTAAAACAAAACTACGAATGAAAAATAATATATCAATTTCGAAATTATTAAAAATTGAATTCTTTTTGTAAAACAAAAGTACTGGATCGAAAATAAAATATAAATATCCAAATTACTAAAAATTGAGTTATTTTTGTAAAACAAAAGTAGGGATCCAAAATAAAATATCAATTTCGAAATTACAAAAGTTGAGTTCTTTTGCATAGAACAAAAGTACATATCGAGAATAAAATATAAATTTCAAAATTATGAATTATTGAGTTTCTTTTTGTAAAACAAAACTACGAATGAAAAATAATATATCAATTTCGAAATTATTAAAAATTGAATTCTTTTTGTAAAACAAAAGTACTGGATCGAAAATAAAATATAAATATCCAAATTACTATAAATTGAGTTATTTTTGTAAAACAAAAGTAGGGATCCAAAATAAAATATCAATTTCGAAATTACAAAAAGTTGAGTTCTTTTGCATAGAACAAAAGTACGTATCGAGAATAAAATATAAATTTCAAAATTATGAAATATTGAGTTTCTTTTTTGCAAAACAAAACTACGAATGAAAAATAATATATCAATTTCGAAATTATTAAAAATTGAACTCTTTTGTAAAACAAAAGTACTGGATCGAAAATAAAATATAAATATCCAAATTACTATAAATTGAGTTCTCCTTGTAAAATAAAAGTAGCGATCCAAAGTAAAATATAAAATTTCGAAATTACAAAAATTGAGTTCTTTTGCATAAAACCAAAGTACATATCGAGAATAAACTATAAATTTCCAAATTACTAAAAATTGAGTTCTTTTTGTAAAACAAAAGTAGGGATCCAAAATAAAATATCAATTTCGAAATTACAAAAATTGTGTTATTTTGCAGAGAACAAAAGTACGTATCGAGAATAAAATATAAATTTCAAAATTATGAAATATTGAGTTTCTTTTTGTAAAACAAAACTACGAATGAAAAATAATATATCAATTTCGAAATTATTAAAAATTGAATTCTTTTGTAAAACAAAAGTACGGATCGAAAATAAAATATAAATATCCAAATTACTAAAAATTGAGTTATTTTTGTAAAACAAAAGTAAAATAAAATATCAATTTCGAAATTACAAAAGTTGAGTTCTTTTGCATAGAACAAAAGTACATATCGAGAATAAAATATAAATTTCAAAATTATGAATTATTGAGTTTCTTTTTTGTAAAACAAAACTACGAATGAAAAATAATATATCAATTTCGAAATTATTAAAAATTGAATTCTTTTTGTAAAACAAAAGTACGGATCGAATATAAAATATTAATATCCAAATTCCTATAAATTGAGTTCTCTTTGTAAAATAAAAGTACGGATCCAAAATAAAATATAAATTTCGAAATTACAAAAATTGAGTTCTTTTGCATAAAACCAAAGTACATATCGAGAATAAAATATAAATATCCAACTTACTAAAATTTGAGTACTTTTTGTAAAACAAAAATGGGATCCAAAATAAAATATCAATTTAGAAATTACAAAAATTGAGTTCTTTTGCATAAAACCAATGTACATATCGAGAATAAAATATAAAAATTCAAATTACTAAAAATTAAGTTCTTTTTGTAAAACAAAAGTAGGAATCCAAAATAAAATATCAATTTCGAAATTACAAAAAGTTGAGTTCTTTTGCATAGAACAAAAGTACATATCGAGAATAAAATATAAATTTCAAAATTATTAATTATTGAATTTCCTTTTGTAAAACAAAACTACGAATGAAAAATAATATATCAATTTCGAAATTATTAAAAATTGAATTCTTTTTGTAAAACAAAAGTACGGATCGAAAATAAAATATTAATATCCAAATTACTATAAATTGAGTTCTCTTTGTAAAATAAAAGTACTGGATCCAAAATAAAATATAAATTTCGAAATTACAAAAATTGAGTTCTTTTGCAAAAACCAAAGTACATATCGAGAATAAAATATAAATATCCAACTTACTAAAATTTGAGTTCTTTTGTAAAAGAAAAGTAGGGATCCAAAATAAAATATCAATTTCGAAATTACAAAAAGTTGAGTTCTTTTGCATAGAACAAAAGTACGTATCAAGAATAAAATATAAATTTCAAAATTATGAAATATTGAGTTTCTTTTTTGTAAAACAAAACTACGAATGAAAAATAATATATCAATTTCGAAATTATTAAAAATTGAATTCTTTTTGTAAAACAAAAGTACTGGATCGAAAATAAAATATAAATATCCAAATTACTAAAAATTGAGTTATTTTTGTAAAACAAAAGTAGGGATCCAAAATAAAATATCAATTTCGAAATTACAAAAAGTTGAGTTCTTTTGCATAGAACAAAAGTACATATCGAGAATAAAATACAAATTTCAAAATTATGAATTATTGAGTTTCTTTTTTGTAAAACAAAACTACGAATGAAAAATAATATATCAATTTCGAAATTATTAAAAATTGAATTCTTTTTGTAAAAAAAAAGTACGGATCGAAAATAAAATATAAATATCCAAATTACTATAAATTGAGTTCTCTTTGTAAAATAAAAGTACGGAGCCAAAATAAAATATAAATTTCGAAATTACAAAAAATTGAGTTCTTTTGCATAAAACCAAAGTACATATCGAGAATAAAATATAAATATCCAACTTACTAAAGTTTGAGTTCTTTTTGTAAAACAAAAGTAGGGATCCAAAATAAAATATCAATTTCGACATTACAAAAAATTGAGTTCTTTTGCATAAAACCAATGTAAATATCGAGAATAAAATATAAAAATCCAAATTACTAAAAATTGAGTTCTTTTTGTAAAACAAAAGTAGGGATCCAAAATAAAATATCAATTTCGAAATTACAAAAAATTGAGTTCTTTTGTATAGAACAATGGTACATATCGAGAATAAAATATAAATTTCAAAATTATGAAATATTGAGTTTCTTTTTTGGAAAACAAAACTACGAATGAAAAATAATATATCAATTTCGAAATTATTAAAAATTGAATTCTTTTTGCAAAACAAAAGTACGGATCGAAAATAAAATATCAAACAATAAATTTCCAAATTACTAAAAATTGAGTTCTTTTTGTAAAACAAAAGTAGGGATCCAAAATAAAATATCAATTTTGAAATTACAAAAAATTGAGTTCTTTGCATAGAACAAAAGTACATATCGAGAATAAAATATAAATTTCAAAATTATGAAATATTGAGTTTCTTTTTTGGAAAACAAAACTACGAATGAAAAATAATATATCAATTTCGAAATTATTAAAAATTGAATTCTTTTTCTAAAACAAAAGTACGGATCGAAAATAAAATATAAATATCCAAATTACTATAAATTGAGTTCTCTTGGTAAAACAAAAGAGGGATCCAAAATAAAATATAAATTTCGAAATTACAAAAAATTGAGTTCTTTTGCATAAAACCAATGTACATATCGAGAATAAAATATAAAAATCCAAATTACTAAAAATTGAGTTCTTTTTGTAAAACAAAAGTAGGGATCCAAAATAAAATATCAATTTCGAAATTACAAAAATTGTGTTCTTTTGCATAGAACAAAAGTACGTATCGAGAATAAAATATAAATTTCAAAATTATGAAATATTGAGTTTCTTTTTGTAAAACAAAACTACGAATGAAAAATAATATATCAATTTCGAAATTATTAAAAATTGAATTCTTTTGTAAAACAAAAGTACGGATCGAAAATAAAATATAAATATCCAAATTACTAAAAATTGAGTTATTTTTGTAAAACAAAAGTAGGGATCCAAAATAAAATATCAATTTCGAAATTACAAAAAGTTGAGTTCTTTTGCATAGAACAAAAGTACATATCGAGAATAAAATACAAATTTCAAAATTATGAATTATTGAGTTTCTTTTTTGTAAAACAAAACTACGAATGAAAAATAATATATCAATTTCGAAATTATTAAAAATTGAATTCTTTTTGTAAAACAAAAGTACGGATCGAAAATAAAATATAAATATCCAAATTACTATAAATTGAGTTCTCTTTGTAAAATAAAAGTACGGAGCCAAAATAAAATATAAATTTCGAAATTACAAAAAATTGAGTTCTTTTGCATAAAACCAAAGTACATATCGAGAATAAAATGTTAAATAAAGACGGCAGTGTAAAAACCAAGAGGGGGGGGTGAATTGGGTTTTTAAAGAAATTTTCTCCTTTAAATAAATTTTCAGGTTTTGAAAAACTTTCAAAAACTTGGATGTGAATTTTTCAATCCTTTGATTAACGCTGTTGGGATTAGCAATTGTAATAATGATCCACAATTAAGAGATAAAGAGAAAGAGAAAGAACACAGAGATTTATACTGGTTCGGATTAAGCCAATCCTACATCCAGTTCCCAACCACCACAAATCCGTGATGATTTTCCCCACTATCTTTAAATGAAATTACAAACACCAATTCATGCAATAACAAATAAAGATAAACGGAAACACCTCCTCAGACACACTAAGGATGAAACACCTCCTTAGACACACTAAGGATGAAACACCTCCTTAGACACACTAAGGATGAAACACCTCCTCAGACACACTGAGGATGAAACCCACCTCTCTTGACACACAAGAGATGAAACACCTCCCTTAGAACAGATCCAAGGGATGAATTTTCCCTTTACGAAAAACAGTAAAAGAATACACCGAAATGTGTCTGGATAGAAAGCTTAAGCACAATGATCACCACTTCCAAAGACTTGATCAAAGCGAAGAGAAGCGAGAAAGCGGCTTTGAAAAAGCTAAGGCGCGAAACACTTTGAATATTTTGTGTTTGTTCGGATGTGTTAAACCTAAGACATTCTCTTTCATTTTATAATTCGAAAATGCTCCAAAGTTTCCATTCTTAGGTTGATTTAGAATTAATTTCGCAAAAGCGACTCATTTAATCGATTATATTAAAAGCTTAATCGATTATATCATGTTTAAAAAGCTGGAAAACAAATACGTCCGATTTAATCGATTAGATTAAGGCCATAATCGATTATATTAACCCGGAATCAATATAATCGATTATCAAAGACACTTAATCGATTATTTTGCTCGTTAAACATTTTTATTCAAATTTTAAGTTAAATAATCGATTATCTACGTATGGTAATCGATTAAAAGCGTAGAAAACGTTTTTGCGAGAAAACACCTTGCTCTCTTGTTTGGGAAGGTCTTGAATGGGATTTATGACTTACTCTTTTTATCCAACACCCAAAGCAGAACCTTCTACCTTTGATCCTTCGACTCTTGAGAAAATCTTCATCAATCTTCTCTCTTGAATGCTTTGAAAGCTCTTTATGCCTTTCCTTTCTTATCAAGCAATCTTCCTTTGTGAGATGACACAAGTCTTTAAAGTTGATTGAAACTTCCTAAAAACTTCATCATCAAAGCTGTAGGTGTCCATAAAACTCCGGACTTGAAATATGCCAACAATCTCCCCTTTTGATGATGATAAAAAGAAACCTAGAGACTTGTGATAATATCCCGAAAATCTTGAAAATAATGTATGGATATCTCCATCATAAATATTAGTCCACAAAGGAAATAAAATAGGCAGTCATATAGCATTTAAGTTTTAATTTGAATTTTGAAAAGGAGATTTCAAGGAATTAATGAGTGGAAATAATTTCTAAAAGCTCCCCCTTAAACTATGCTCTTAATTGTTTAAGCTATATAAGGCACTTATTTGAATTATTTCCTAAAGTTCCCTTGAAATTAATTTTCTTAAAAGCTATATTAACTAGACAGATTTTCAATCAAGACAAATATTTTCTCCCCCTTTATTTTTATCATTTTCAAAAAGATTACATTTTCAGAGATAATTACAGCAGAAGCAAATTAATACACAGAAAATAATAGAGAGAAAAAAAAAACAGCATTTGGAAAATAATGAAGAACAAGCTAAGGAAAAGTGAACTTGTAGCCTATTCAGTTTCTTCACTATCTTCTTCATCTTCCTCAACATTTGCTGGCTGTTTGCCTCTTGAGGATGTTGTATTATCTTCTTCAGGAGATAATTCTTCAATTTCCATCTTTCTTTCAACTCTATACATCCTTCTATTAAGCCTTGAGAGTTGATGAGAAAGGCCTTGAAATTCCTTGGAGTGAAGATTCATCATAGAATCCATTCTTGATATGAGAAGCTCCTCCACCGATCCTGGTTGAGGTTGAAATTGAGGTGGAGGTTGAGGTTGGTCTTCATCATCTTCTTCCATGGCAGCGACTCCTTCTTCTCTTTGGGTAAACCTGTTGCCTTGTTCTATGAGGCCCATATGCCTTAGAACATTTTTACCAATCTTGCTATTGCTTAGCAAAATCTGTTTATTCTCCCCTTCAAGATCAACACCTTTGTATTCTAGAATCTTAGAAACAAACACAGCATAGGATAATGCAAAAGAGGAAAGCCTAATGGCTTTAAACATATTATCAAGGATAATTGAGGGCCAATCTATGCTCACATTATTAAGGAATCCATACATTAGAAGAATGTCTTCCTTAGTAAGTTGGGCATGATTAGTGCCTCTTGCAACTAAAATCCAAACAATAACATAATGCAACATTCTTTCATTTAACTTTACATTACCAACTTTATACAAGTTCTCAACTTGTAGGTTAGGATCCTTGCAGAATTTTCTGAATTCTACCAACTTGTTGAAGTCCTCAAAGCCATATGTGATGTTTATGCCTTGAGTTGAGAGACCAGCTACATTGTTCCACAAATCTTCATCAAGGAAGATCCTTACACCTTTCACTTTGGTGCTTGGACTTGCAGTTCTTGATGTCAAGTTCATGTAGAACACTCTAACCAAATCCGGGTAGAATGCCCCTTCCATCTCTACAAATTTTTGTAGTCCACTTCCTACTAAAAATTCACTGAAATTGAAAACCATGAGATCTAAAAAATTCACAAGACAAGAATTTAGGGGTAAGAATTTTTCTATCCTTCCACTTGTTAACAAAGGCAATTTGCAGATCTTCATCTGAAATCCAACCAGCTAGAGTTGGAGGTCTCCTTTCTTGAGAAGTCATTGGCTCCTTGCCCTTTCTCCTTGATGGCATCTTCCTTCTTCTTTGATCAGCCATTTCGGTGATATAAAAGACAAGAGAAATTGCACAACAAGATAATGGAATAACGAGAGACAGCACGAGAGAATTAAAATACGCACAAGACAGCAAATAACAGCAGAAACAGCAAGAGTGAGAGAGAGAGTGAGTGAGTCACTTTGATTCTCAAACCAGCTATTTATAGAATGAAATCCGGGTCATAAAGCGTTGATTTAATGAAAATATATCCGTTGGGAAGCGAATATAGCCGTTTAGAAAAGACAAAACACGTGAAAACATGGCCAGCGTTCGAAAATCAGATTTGCGAGAAAACACGAGCGGTGCATTTAATCGATTATATTCTCATTTAATCGATTATTTTCCTTCAAAATTTTTCGAAAGCGAAAACCCAGAAATTTAATCGATTATGTGCATTCCTTAATCGATTAAATTGCTCCTCAGCCGATTTAGTCGATTATGTCATAAGCGTGATCGATTATATTGTAAAACATTTTCATAAACACCGCGTTTAATCGATTAACACACGAAACTTAATCGATTAAATACGTAAATTTTCAGTAAAAGCATTGAAATAACATCAAAAACAATAACAAACATTAATTAAGCAACTGATTTATCACAAACAATCCCTAGATCTCTTCTAAGCTCATAAAATCTATCTCTAGGTAAAGGTTTGGTGAAGATATCAGCTAGTTGATGTTTGGTATCTATATATTCTATAATGCAATCTCCTTTAGCTATATGATCTCTAATGAAATGGTGTCTAATTTCTATATGCTTGGTCTTAGAATGCATGATAGGGTTCCTAGTCGGGTTAATGGCACTAGTGTTATCACACTTAAGAGGAATATGATCTAGAAAGATATCAAAGTCTTCTAATTCTTTGCTTCATCCACGGAATTTGAGCACAACAACTCCCTGTCTGCTATATACTCGACCTCAGTGGTTGAAAGAGCAACACCGGCTGTTTCTTAGAATGCCATGAAACTAAGGAACATCCTAAAAGATGACATGTACCACTAGTACTCTTCCTATCTATTCTACAACCACCATAATCTGAGTCCGAAAAACCTATGATACTAGGTGAGGCTCACGAAGGGTACCATAAACCAAAGGATGTTGTTCCTCTAAGATACTTAAGGATTCTCTTAACGACTTTTAGGTGAGACTCTCTAGGGTTGGCTTGAAACCTAGCACAAACACACACACTTTGCATAATATCAGGTCTACTAGCGGTAAGATAAAGTAACGATCCGATCATACCTCGATACCGTGTTTGATCTACCGCCTTACCGTTTAAGTCTTGATCTAGATAGCAAGATGTAGCCATGGGTGTTGAGGCTTCTTTCGAGCTTTCCATTTCAAATTTCTTTAAGAGTTCCTTGCAATACTTTGTTTGACATATAAAAATACCTTTCTTTAATTGTTTGATTTGCAAGCCAAGAAAGAAATTTAGTTCTCCCATCATGGACATTTCAAACTCTCCCTGCATATTCTTAGCAAACTCTTGGCAAAGATCATCGTTAGTTGATCCAAAAATAATATCATCAACATAAACTTGAACAATGAGAATATGTTTCTTTGATTTCTTAATAAAAAGAGTAGAATCAACTTTACCTCTTCTAAAATTATTTTCAAGTAAGAAATTACTTAACCTTTCATACCAAGATCTTGGGGCTTGTTTGAGTCCATATAAAGCTTTCTTCAACTTGTAGACATGATTAGGATTTTTGAAATCTTCAAAGCCTGGAGGTTGTTCTACATAGACTTCTTCCTTGATATACCCGTTTAGAAAAGCACTTTTTACATCCATTTGAAATAATTTGAATCCCATAATGGAGGCATATGCTAACAGCAAGCGGATAGCTTCAAGTCTTGCTACTGGAGCATAGGTTTCATCATAATCTATGCCTTCTTCTTGTCTATAACCTTTTGCAACCAGCCTTGCTTTGTTCTTTGTGATGTTTCCATCTTCATCAAGCTTATTTCTAAAGACCCATCTTGTACCTATGACCTGCATATTATTAGTCTTAGGAATTAAATCCCATACCGATTTCTTTCAAAGCTGATTTAGCTCTTCTTGCATTGCAATACACCAATGTTCATCCGTTAATGCTTCTTCTACATTCTTTGGTTCAACCTGTGAAACAAAAGCAACATTCATGCAGAAATTATTCATGTTCCTCCTTGTTCTTACACCTGTTGATATGTCTCCAATGACATTTTCCAAGGAAATGTTTCTAGGTGGTCTCCATTCTTTTGGTAGACTCTCATCATGAGGAGGATTCTCATCCAAACTGATTTCTTCAACGGCTTTTTCAAGAGGAGTTTCTTCTTGATGTATTCCTTCATCATAAGAAAAAATTTAGGTCCCCTAAAGTCACTTATTAGGGTCCTCATGGGTTAGAAACAGATTTTCCTTTGGGAACCCATTTGTATCTCCCATTAGGAACACTAAAACGTTTAATATTGCATCTATTAACCGAATGACCTTTATGCATACAATAAAAACATGTAGGAACATTTGTTCTTCTTGGTATGTACGCATTTTTATAAAACTTCTTTGTAGAAACGTTTTGTTTAAAGGAATTAGAATTTTCATAAACCTTATTTGAATTAGACGATTCTCCTTTCACAAAAACAGTTTTAGTAGGTTTATGATTATACCTGAAATTATAACCAAGACCTGCTTTTTCATATAAACCTTTTTGCACTTTCAAAACATTGTTTAAATTATTATTGCCCATCGTGATTTTTGAAAGAGATGTTTCAAGATAAGAAACCTTGTTAGCAAGAACATTACAATTTTCGCAAACAGGAATTTTTGTTTTGCATTTGCAAGGGATTTTTGCATTTTCCAAATTATCCTTTAAAACAATTTTCTCTTGTTCCAGATCTGAAATTTTCTTTTCAAGACTCTTGTAGTCATTTTTTAATTTATTGTGAAAGAGAGTTAATTTTTCAGATTTTTCACATAATTCCAAAAACTCTTCAAGCAAATCATCATAATTATTTGGAAGGCCAGAATCACTTACCTTGCTACATGTGGATTCGGCATCATCATCATCATTTGCCATAAGACAGATATTGGCTTCTTCCTCTGATTCACTTGCACTAGAAGAACTCACGTCATTATCTTCCCATGCGATGTATGCCTTCTTTTTCTTTTTGTCAAAAGGCTTCTTGTTTTTCTTTGCCTTTTCCTCATCCTTCTTGATGTTGGGGCAATCCGACTTCAAGTGTCCCCTTTTTCCACAACCATAGCATTTAAAATTATCAAGAGAATTTAGGTTTTCAGTTTTCTTACCTTTCTTGTAATTCCCTTTGTTCTTGTTCTTGATGAACTTTTTGTACTTTTGACAAACAAGCTTATGTCACTTGCATTCAAGATCATCATCAGTGTCACTACTCTCATCTTTGTGGGATTCCAGCTTTAAGAGCAACACCTTTTCTTTTGACTTCTTCTTCTTCTCCTTTGAAGCGTCCAAGTTCCATTTCATGTTCTCTCGAGTTTCCAGAAAGAGTTGTCATGTTCATGTTTGACGAGTTCTTTGATTCAGTGATGGCCGTCACTTTAGGTTGCCAAGTCTGTCCAAAGATTTCAAAATTTTGACATTTAATTCTTCGATGATCGAATTTCTTACCCAATGCCTTGAGATGATTTACTGATGTGAGTAAATCTCTTTTGTACGTCGCATATGGTTTCTCCTTTGCTCATACTGGAACATTTCATATTCCTGAATCAAGGTGTTCTTCCTTGATCGTTTCACTTCTTCCGTTCCTTCATGTGTGACTTCTAGAGTGTCCCACATCTCCTTTGCGATTGTGCAATCCGATAACCTGTAAAACTCATCAATGGTTAAGGCGGATGCTATCATGTTACATGCTCTTATGTCGCATTGATTTTGGTTGTATTCATCCTTGCTCCAATTTGCTTTCTTCTTAGGTACCTGCGCTTCTTCAACAACAACCATAGGAATAAATGGACCATTTACAACAGACATCCCAAACGCCTTGATCATTAGACCTTAGAAAAATTTCCATCCTCTTTTTCCAAAAGGATAGTTTTCACCTGTAAAAAGTGGTGGTCTATGAATAGATGCACCTTCAGCAAAAGTTTGATTTTTGTCTGCCATAAGGATCTTGTTTTTGAATAACTTTCAAAAAACCAGCTCTGAGGCCAATTGTTAAATAAAGACGGCGATGTAAAAACCAAGAGGGGGTGAATTGGGTTTTAAAGAAATTTTCTCCTTTAAATAAATTTTCGGGTTTTGAAAAACTTTCAAAAACTTGGATGTGAATTTTTCAATCCTTTGATTAACTGTCTGTTGGGATTAGCAATTGTAATAATGATCCACAATTAAGAGATAAAGAGAAAGAGAAAGAACACAGAGATTTTTACTTGGTTCGGATTAAGCCAATCCTACATCCAGTTCCCAACCACCACAAATCCGTGATAATTTTCCCCACTATCTTTAAATGAAATTACAAACACCAATTCATGCAATAACAAATAAAGATAAACGGAAACACCTCCTCAGACACACTAAGGATGAAACACCTCCTTAGACACACTAAGGATGAAACACCTCCTTAGACACACTAAGGATGAAACACCTCCTCGGACACATCGAGGATGAAACCCACCTCTCTTGACACACAAGAGATGAAACACCTCCCTTAGAACGGATCCAAGGGATGAATTTTCCCTTCTACGAAAACGAGTAAAAGAATACACCGAAATGTGCTTGGATAGAAAGCTTAAGCACAATGATCACCACTTCCAAAGACTTGATCAAAGCGAAGAGAAGCGGGAAGCGGCTTTGAAAAAGCTAAGGCGCGAAACACTTTGAATATTTTGTGTTTGTTCAAATGTGTTAAACCTAAGACATTCTCTTTCATTTTATAATTCGAAAATGCTCCAAAGTTTCCATTCTTAGGTTGATTTAGAATTAATTTACAAAAAGCGACTCATTTAATCGATTATATTAAAAGCTTAATCGATTATATCATGTTTAAAAAGCTGGAAAACAAATACGTCTGATTTGATCGATTAGATTAAGGCCATGATCGATTATATTAACCCGGAATCAATATAATCGATTATCAAAGACACTTAATCGATTATTTTGCTCGTTAAACATTTTTATTCAAATTTTAAGTTAAATAATCGATTATCTACGTATGGTAATCGATTAAAAGCATAGAAAAACGTTTTTGCGAGAAAACACCTTGCTCTCTTGTTTGGGAAGGTCTTGAATGGGATTTATGACTTACTCTTTTTATCCAACACCCAAAGCAGAACCTTCTACCTTTGATCCTTCGACTCTTGAGAAAATCTTCATCAATCTTCTCTCTTGAATGCTTTGAAAGCTCTTTATGCCTTTCCTTTCTTATCAAGCAATCTTCCTTTGAGATGACACAAGTCATTAAAGTTGATTGAAACTTCCTAAAAACTTCATCATCAAAACTGTAGGTGTCCATAAAACTCTGGACTTGAAATATGCCAACATAAAATATAAATATCCAACTTACTAAAATTTGAGTTCTTTTTGTAAAACAAAAGTAGGGATCCAAAATAAAATATCAAACAATAAATTTCCAAATTACTAAAAATTGAGTTCTTTTTGTAAAACAAAAGTAGGGATCCAAAATAAAATATCAATTTCGAAATTACAAAAAGTTGAGTTCTTTTGCATAGAACAAAAGTACATATCGAGAATAAAATACAAATTTCAAAATTATGAATTATTGAGTTTCTTTTTTGTAAAACAAAACTACGAATGAAAAATAATATATCAATTTCGAAATTATTAAATATTGAATTCTTTTTGTAAAACAAAAGTACGGATCGAAAATAAAATATAAATATCCAAATTACTATAAATTGAGTTCTCTTTTTAAAATAAAAGTACGGAGCCAAAATAAAATATAAATTTCGAAATTACAAAAAATTGAGTTCTTTTGCATAAAACCAAAGTACATATCGAGAATAAAATATAAATATCCAACTTACTAAAATTTGAGTTCTTTTTGTAAAACAAAAGTAGGGATCCAAAATAAAATATCAATTTCGAAATTACAAAAAATTGAGTTCTTTTGCATAAAACCAAAGTACATATCGAGAATAAAATATAAATATCCAAGTTACTAAAATTTGAGTTCTTTTTGTAAAACAAAAGTAGGGATCCAAAATAAAATATCAATTTCGAAATTACAAAATATTGAGTACTTTTGCATAAAACCAATGTACATATCGAGAATAAAATATAAAAATCCAAATTACTAAAAATTGAGTTATTTTTGTAAAACAAAAGTAGGGATCCAAAATAAAATATCAATTTCGAAATTACAAAAAGTTGAGTTCTTTTGCATAGAACAAAAGTACATATCGAGAATAAAATACAAATTTCAAAATTATGAATTATTGAGTTTCTTTTTTGTAAAACAAAACTACGAGTGAAAAATAATATATCAATTTCGAAATAATTAAAAATTGAATTCTTTTTGTAAAACAAAAGTACGGATCGAAAATAAAATATAAAAATCCATATTACTATAAATTGAGTTCTCTTTGTAGAATAAAAGTACGGATCCAAAATAAAATATAAATTTCGAAATTACAAAAAATTGAGTTCTTTTGCATAAAACCAAAGTACATATCGAGAATAAAATATAAATATCCAACTTACTAAAATTTGAGTTCTTTTTGTAAAACAAAAGTAGGGATCCAAAATAAAATATCAATTTCGAAATTACAAAAAATTGAGTTCTTTTGCATAAAACCAATGTACATATCGAGAATAAAATATAAAAATCCAAATTACTAAAAATTGAGTTCTTTTTGTAAAACAAAAGTAGGAATCCAAAATAAAATATCAATTTCGAAATTACAAAAAGTTGAGTTCTTTTGCATAGAACAAAAGTACATATCGAGAATAAAATATAAATTTCAAAATTATGAATTATTGAGTTTCTTTTTGTAAAACAAAACTACGAATGAAAAATAATATATCAATTTCGAAATTATTAAAAATTGAATTCTTTTTGTAAAACAAAAGTACGGATCGAAAATAAAATATTAATATCCAAATTACTATAAATTGAGTTCTCTTTGTAAAATAAAAGTACGGATCCAAAATAAAATATAAATTTCGAAATTACAAAAAATTGAGTTCTTTTGCATAAAACCAAAGTACATATCGAGAATAAAATATAAATATCCAACTTACTTAAATTTGAGTTCTTTTTGTAAAACAAAAGTAGGGATCCAAAATAAAATATCAATTTCGAAATTACAAAAAATTGAGTACTTTTGCATAAAACCAATGTACATATCGAGAATAAAATATAAAAATCCAAATTACTAAAAATTGAGTTCTTTTTGTAAAACAAAAGTAGGGATCCAAAATAAAATATCAATTTCGAAATTACAAAAATTGTGTTCTTTTGCATAGAACAAAAGTACGTGATCGAGAATAAAATATAAATTTCAAAATTATGAAATATTGAGTTTCTTTTTGTAAAACAAAACTACGAATGAAAAATAATATATCAATTTCGAAATTATTAAAAATTGAATTCTTTTGTAAAACAAAAGTACTGGATCGAAAATAAAATATAAATATCCAAATTACTAAAAATTGAGTTATTTTTGTAAAACAAAAGTAGGGATCCAAAATAAAATATCAATTTCGAAATTACAAAAAGTTGAGTTCTTTTGCATAGAACAAAAGTACATATCGAGAATAAAATATAAATTTCAAAATTATGAATTATTGAGTTTCTTTTTGTAAAACAAAACTACGAATGAAAAATAATATATCAATTTCGAAATTATTAAAAATTGAATTCTTTTTGTAAAACAAAAGTACGGATCGAAAATAAAATATAAATATCCAAATTACTATAAATTGAGTTATTTTTGTAAAACAAAAGTAGGGATCCAAAATAAAATATCAATTTCGAAATTACAAAAAGTTGAGTTCTTTTGCATAGAACAAAAGTACGTATCGAGAATAAAATATAAATTTCAAAATTATGAAATATTGAGTTTCTTTTTGTAAAACAAAACTACGAATGAAAAATAATATATCAATTTCGAAATTATTAAAAATTGAATTCTTTTGTAAAACAAAAGTACGGATCGAAAATAAAATATAAATATCCAAATTACTAAAAATTGAGTTATTTTTGTAAAACAAAAGTAGGGATCCAAAATAAAATATCAATTTCGAAATTACAAAAGTTGAGTTCTTTTGCATAGAACAAAAGTACATATCGAGAATAAAATATAAATTTCAAAATTATGAATTATTGAGTTTCTTTTTGTAAAACAAAACTACGAATGAAAAATAATATATCAATTTCGAAATTATTAAAAATTGAATTCTTTTTGTAAAACAAAAGTACGGATCGAAAATAAAATATAAATATCCAAATTACTATAAATTGAGTTATTTTTGTAAAACAAAAGTAGGGATCCAAAATAAAATATCAATTTCGAAATTACAAAAGTTGAGTTCTTTTGCATAGAACAAAAGTACGTATCGAGAATAAAATATAAATTTCAAAATTATGAAATATTGAGTTTCTTTTTGCAAAACAAAACTACGAATGAAAAATAATATATCAATTTCGAAATTATTAAAAATTGAACTCTTTTTGTAAAACAAAAGTACGGATCGAAAATAAAATATAAATATCCAAATTACTATAAATTGAGTTCTCCTTGTAAAATAAAAGTAGCGATCCAAAGTAAAATATAAAATTTCGAAATTACAAAAAATTGAGTTCTTTTGCATAAAACCAAAGTACATATCGAGAATAAACTATAAATTTCCAAATTACGAAAAATTGAGTTCTTTTTGTAAAACAAAAGTAGGGATCCAAAATAAAATATCAATTTCGAAATTACAAAAAATTGTGTTCTTTTGCAGAGAACAAAAGTACGTATCGAAAATAAAATATAAATTTCAAAATTATGAAATATTGAGTTTCTTTTTTGTAAAACAAAACTACGAATGAAAAATAATATATCAATTTCGAAATTATTAAAAATTGAATTCTTTTTGTAAAACAAAAGTACGGATCGAAAATAAAATATAAATATCCAAATTACTAAAAATTGAGTTATTTTTGTAAAACAAAAGTAAAATAAAATATCAATTTCGAAATTACAAAAAGTTGAGTTCTTTTGCATAGAACAAAAGTACATATCGAGAATAAAATATAAATTTCAAAATTATGAATTATTGAGTTTCTTTTTGTAAAACAAAACTACGAATGAAAAATAATATATCAATTTCGAAATTATTAAAAATTGAATTCTTTTTGTAAAACAAAAGTACTGGATCGAAAATAAAATATTAATATCCAAATTCCTATAAATTGAGTTCTCTTTGTAAAATAAAAGTACGGATCCAAAATAAAATATAAATTTTGAAATTACAAAAATTGAGTTCTTTTGCATAAAACCAAAGTACATATCGAGAATAAAATATAAATATCCAACTTACTAAAATTTGAGTACTTTTTGTAAAACAAAAATGGGATCCAAAATAAAATATCAATTTAGAAATTACAAAAAATTGAGTTCTTTTGCATAAAACCAATGTACATATCGAGAATAAAATATAAAAATCCAAATTACTAAAAATTAAGTTCTTTTTGTAAAACAAAAGTAGGAATCCAAAATAAAATATCAATTTCGAAATTACAAAAAGTTGAGTTCTTTTGCATAGAACAAAAGTACATATCGAGAATAAAATATAAATTTCAAAATTATTAATTATTGAGTTTCCTTTTGTAAAACAAAACTACGAATGAAAAATAATATATCAATTTCGAAATTATTAAAAATTGAATTCTTTTGTAAAACAAAAGTACTGGATCGAAAATAAAATATTAATATCCAAATTACTATAAATTGAGTTCTCTTTGTAAAATAAAAGTACGGATCCAAAATAAAATATAAATTTCGAAATTACAAAAAATTGAGTTCTTTTGCAAAAAACCAAAGTACATATCGAGAATAAAATATAAATATCCAACTTACTAAAATTTGAGTTCTTTTTGTAAAACAAAAGTAGGGATCCAAAATAAAATATCAATTTCGAAATTACAAAAAATTGAGTACTTTTGCATAAAACCAATGTACATATCGAGAATAAAATATAAAAATCCAAATTACTAAAAATTGAGTTCTTTTTGTAAAACAAAAGTAGGGATCCAAAATAAAATATCAATTTCGAAATTACAAAAATTGTGTTCTTTTGCATAGAACAAAAGTACGTATCGAGAATAAAATATAAATTTCAAAATTATGAAATATTGAGTTTCTTTTTGTAAAACAAAACTACGAATGAAAAATAATATATCAATTTCGAAATTATTAAAAATTGAATTCTTTTTGTAAAACAAAAGTACTGGATCGAAAATAAAATATAAATATCCAAATTACTAAAAATTGAGTTATTTTTGTAAAACAAAAGTAGGGATCCAAAATAAAATATCAATTTCGAAATTACAAAAGTTGAGTTCTTTTGCATAGAACAAAAGTACATATCGAGAATAAAATATAAATTTCAAAATTATGAATTATTGAGTTTCTTTTTGTAAAACAAAACTACGAATGAAAAATAATATATCAATTTCGAAATTATTAAAAATTGAATTCTTTTTGTAAAACAAAAGTACGGATCGAAAATAAAATATAAATATTCAAATTACTATAAATTGAGTTATTTTTGTAAAACAAAAATAGGGATCCAAAATAAAATATCAATTTCGAAATTACAAAAAGTTGAGTTCTTTTGCATAGAACAAAAGTACGTATCGAGAATAAAATATAACTTTCAAAATTATGAAATATTGAGTTTCTTTTTTGCAAAACAAAACTACGAATGAAAAATAATATATCAATTTCGAAATTATTAAAAATTGAATTCTTTTTGTAAAACAAAAGTACGGATCGAAAACAAAATATAAATATCCAAATTACTATAAATTGAGTTCTCCTTGTAAAATAAAAGTAACGATCCAAAGTAAAATATAAAATTTCGAAATTACAAAAATTGAGTTCTTTTGCATAAAACCAAAGTACATATCGAGAATAAACTATAAATTTCCAAATTACTAAAAATTGAGTTCTTTTGTAAAACAAAAGTAGGGATCCAAAATAAAATATCAATTTCGAAATTACAAAAATTGAGTTCTTTTGCATAGAACAAAAGTACGTATCAAGAATAAAATATAAATTTCAAAATTATGAAATATTGAGTTTCTTTTTGTAAAACAAAACTACGAATGAAAAATAATATATCAATTTCGAAATTATTAAAAATTGAATTCTTTTGTAAAACAAAAGTACTGGATCGAAAATAAAATATAAATATCCAAATTACTAAAAATTGAGTTATTTTTGTAAAACAAAAGTAAAATAAAATATCAATTTCGAAATTAAAAAGTTGAGTTCTTTTGCATAGAACAAAAGTACATATCGAGAATAAAATATAAATTTCAAAATTATGAATTATTGAGTTTCTTTTTGTAAAACAAAACTACGAATGAAAAATAATATATCAATTTCGAAATTATTAAAATTGAATTCTTTTTGTAAAACAAAAGTACGGATCGAAAATAAAATATTAATATCCAAATTACTATAAATTGAGTTCTCTTTTAAAATAAAAGTACTGAGCCAAAATAAAATATAAATTTCGAAATTACAAAAATTGAGTTCTTTTGCATAAAACCAAAGTACATATCGAGAATAAAATATAAATATCCAACTTACTAAAATTTGAGTTCTTTTTGTAAAACAAAAGTAGGGATCCAAAATAAAATATCAATTTCGAAATTACAAAAAATTGAGTTCTTTTGCATAAAACCAAAGTACATATCGAGAATAAAATATAAATATCCAAGTTACTAAAATTTGAGTTCTTTTTGTAAAACAAAAGTAGGGATCCAAAATAAAATATCAATTTCGAAATTACAAAATATTGAGTACTTTTGCATAAAACCAATGTACATATCGAGAATAAAATATAAAAATCCAAATTACTAAAAATTGAGTTATTTTTGTAAAACAAAAGTAGGGATCCAAAATAAAATATCAATTTCGAAATTACAAAAGTTGAGTTCTTTTGCATAGAACAAAAGTACATATCGAGAATAAAATACAAATTTCAAAATTATGAATTATTGAGTTTCTTTTTGTAAAACAAAACTACGAGTGAAAAATAATATATCAATTTCGAAATAATTAAAAATTGAATTCTTTTTGTAAAACAAAAGTACGGATCGAAAATAAAATATAAAAATCCATATTACTATAAATTGAGTTCTCTTTGTAGAATAAAAGTACGGATCCAAAATAAAATATAAATTTCGAAATTACAAAAAATTGAGTTCTTTTGCATAAAACCAAAGTACATATCGAGAATAAAATATAAATATCCAACTTACTAAAATTTGAGTTCTTTTTGTAAAACAAAAGTAGGGATCCAAAATAAAATATCAATTTCGAAATTACAAAAATTGAGTTCTTTTGCATAAAACCAATGTACATATCGAGAATAAAATATAAAAATCCAAATTACTAAAAATTGAGTTCTTTTGTAAAACAAAAGTAGGAATCCAAAATAAAATATCAATTTCGAAATTACAAAAGTTGAGTTCTTTTGCATAGAACAAAAGTACATATCGAGAATAAAATATAAATTTCAAAATTATGAATTATTGAGTTTCTTTTTGTAAAACAAAACTACGAATGAAAAATAATATATCAATTTCGAAATTATTAAAAATTGAATTCTTTTTGTAAAACAAAAGTACGGATCGAAAATAAAATATTAATATCCAAATTACTATAAATTGAGTTCTCTTTGTAAAATAAAAGTACGGATCCAAAATAAAATATAAATTTCGAAATTACAAAAATTGAGTTCTTTTGCATAAAACCAAAGTACATATCGAGAATAAAATATAAATATCCAACTTACTTAAATTTGAGTTCTTTTTGTAAAACAAAAGTAGGGATCCAAAATAAAATATCAATTTCGAAATTACAAAAAATTGAGTACTTTTGCATAAAACCAATGTACATATCGAGAATAAAATATAAAAATCCAAATTACTAAAAATTGAGTTCTTTTTGTAAAACAAAAGTAGGGATCCAAAATAAAATATCAATTTCGAAATTACAAAAATTGTGTTCTTTTGCATAGAACAAAAGTACGTATCGAGAATAAAATATAAATTTCAAAATTATGAAATATTGAGTTTCTTTTTGTAAAACAAAACTACGAATGAAAAATAATATATCAATTTCGAAATTATTAAAAATTGAATTCTTTTTGTAAAACAAAAGTACGGATCGAAAATAAAATATAAATATCCAAATTACTAAAAATTGAGTTATTTTTGTAAAACAAAAGTAGGGATCCAAAATAAAATATCAATTTCGAAATTACAAAAGTTGAGTTCTTTTGCATAGAACAAAAGTACATATCGAGAATAAAATATAAATTTCAAAATTATGAATTATTGAGTTTCTTTTTGTAAAACAAAACTACTGAATGAAAAATAATATATCAATTTCGAAATTATTAAAAATTGAATTCTTTTTGTAAAACAAAAGTACTGGATCGAAAATAAAATATAAATATCCAAATTACTATAAATTGAGTTATTTTTGTAAAACAAAAGTAGGGATCCAAAATAAAATATCAATTTCGAAATTACAAAAGTTGAGTTCTTTTGCATAGAACAAAAGTACGTATCGAGAATAAAATATAAATTTCAAAATTATGAAATATTGAGTTTCTTTTTGCAAAACAAAACTACGAATGAAAAATAATATATCAATTTCGAAATTATTAAAAATTGAACTCTTTTGTAAAACAAAAGTACGGATCGAAAATAAAATATAAATATCCAAATTACTATAAATTGAGTTCTCCTTGTAAAATAAAAGTAGCGATCCAAAGTAAAATATAAAATTTCGAAATTACAAAAAATTGAGTTCTTTTGCATAAAACCAAAGTACATATCGAGAATAAACTATAAATTTCCAAATTACTAAAAATTGAGTTCTTTTTGTAAAACAAAAGTAGGGATCCAAAATAAAATATCAATTTCGAAATTACAAAAATTGTGTTCTTTTGCAGAGAACAAAAGTACGTATCGAGAATAAAATATAAATTTCAAAATTATGAAATATTGAGTTTCTTTTTTGTAAAACAAAACTACCAATGAAAAATAATATATCAATTTCGAAATTATTAAAAATTGAATTCTTTTTGTAAAACAAAAGTACGGATCGAAAATAAAATATAAATATCCAAATTACTAAAAATTGAGTTATTTTTGTAAAACAAAAGTAAAATAAAATATCAATTTCGAAATTACAAAAGTTGAGTTCTTTTGCATAGAACAAAAGTACATATCGAGAATAAAATATAAATTTCAAAATTATGAATTATTGAGTTTCTTTTTGTAAAACAAAACTACGAATGAAAAATAATATATCAATTTCGAAATTATTAAAAATTGAATTCTTTTTGTAAAACAAAAGTACTGGATCGAAAATAAAATATTAATATCCAAATTCCTATAAATTGAGTTCTCTTTGTAAAATAAAAGTACGGATCCAAAATAAAATATAAATTTTGAAATTACAAAAAATTGAGTTCTTTTGCATAAAACCAAAGTACATATCGAGAATAAAATATAAATATCCAACTTACTAAAATTTGAGTACTTTTTGTAAAACAAAAATGGGATCCAAAATAAAATATCAATTTAGAAATTACAAAAAATTGAGTTCTTTTGCATAAAACCAATGTACATATCGAGAATAAAATATAAAAATCCAAATTACTAAAAATTAAGTTCTTTTTGTAAAACAAAAGTAGGAATCCAAAATAAAATATCAATTTCGAAATTACAAAAAGTTGAGTTCTTTTGCATAGAACAAAAGTACATATCGAGAATAAAATATAAATTTCAAAATTATTAATTATTGAGTTTCCTTTTTGTAAAACAAAACTACGAATGAAAAATAATATATCAATTTCGAAATTATTAAAAATTGAATTCTTTTTGTAAAACAAAAGTACGGATCGAAAATAAAATATTAATATCCAAATTACTATAAATTGAGTTCTCTTTGTAAAATAAAAGTACGGATCCAAAATAAAATATAAATTTCGAAATTACAAAAAATTGAGTTCTTTTGCAAAAAACCAAAGTACATATCGAGAATAAAATATAAATATCCAACTTACTAAAATTTGAGTTCTTTTTGTAAAACAAAAGTAGGGATCCAAAATAAAATATCAATTTCGAAATTACAAAAATTGAGTACTTTTGCATAAAACCAATGTACATATCGAGAATAAAATATAAAAATCCAAATTACTAAAAATTGAGTTCTTTTGTAAAACAAAAGTAGGGATCCAAAATAAAATATCAATTTCGAAATTACAAAAATTGTGTTCTTTTGCATAGAACAAAAGTACGTATCGAGAATAAAATATAAATTTCAAAATTATGAAATATTGAGTTTCTTTTTGTAAAACAAAACTACGAATGAAAAATAATATATCAATTTCGAAATTATTAAAATTGAATTCTTTTTGTAAAACAAAAGTACGGATCGAAAATAAAATATAAATATCCAAATTACTAAAAATTGAGTTATTTTTGTAAAACAAAAGTAGGGATCCAAAATAAAATATCAATTTCGAAATTACAAAAGTTGAGTTCTTTTGCATAGAACAAAAGTACATATCGAGAATAAAATATAAATTTCAAAATTATGAATTATTGAGTTTCTTTTTGTAAAACAAAACTACGAATGAAAAATAATATATCAATTTCGAAATTATTAAAAATTGAATTCTTTTTGTAAAACAAAAGTACGGATCGAAAATAAAATATTAATATCCAAATTACTATAAATTGAGTTCTCTTTGTAAAATAAAAGTACGGATCCAAAATAAAATATAAATTTCGAAATTACAAAAAATTGAGTTCTTTTGCATAAAACCAAAGTACATATCGAGAATAAAATATAAATATCCAACTTACTAAAATTTGAGTTCTTTTTGTAAAACAAAAGTAGGGATCCAAAATAAAATATCAATTTCGAAATTACAAAAAATTGAGTTCTTTTGCATAAAACCAATGTACATATCGAGAATAACATATAAAAATCCAAATTACTAAAAATTGACTTCTTTTTGTAAAACAAAAGTAGGAATCCAAAATAAAATATCAATTTCGAAATTACAAAAAGTTGAGTTCTTTTGCATAGAACAAAAGTACATATCGAGAATAAAATATAAATTTCAAAATTATGAATTATTGAGTTTCTTTTTTGTAAAACAAAACTACCAATGAAAAATAATATATCAATTTCGAAATTATTAAAAATTGAATTCTTTTTGTAAAACAAAAGTACGGATCGAAAATAAAATATTAATATGCAAATTACTATAAATTGAGTTCTCCTTGTAAAATAAAAGTAGCGATCCAAAGTAAAATATAAAATTTCGAAATTACAAAAAATTGAGTTCTTTTGCATAAAACCAAAGTACATATCGAGAATAAACTATAAATTTCCAAATTACTAAAAATTGAGTTCTTTTTGTAAAACAAAAGTAGGGATCCAAAATAAAATATCAATTTCGAAATTACAAAAATTGAGTTCTTTTGCATAGAACAAAAGTACGTATCGAGAATAAAATATAAATTTCAAAATTATGAAATATTGAGTTTCTTTTTGTAAAACAAAACTACGAATGAAAAATAATATATCAATTTCGAAATTATTAAAAATTGAATTCTTTTTGTAAAACAAAAGTACGGATCGAAAATAAAATATAAATATCCAAATTACTAAAAATTGAGTTATTTTTGTAAAACAAAAGTAGGGATCCAAAATAAAATATCAATTTCGAAATTACAAAAAGTTGAGTTCTTTTGCATAGAACAAAAGTACATATCGAGAATAAAATATAAATTTCAAAATTATGAATTATTGAGTTTCTTTTTGTAAAACAAAACTACGAATGAAAAATAATATATCAATTTCGAAATTATTAAAAATTGAATTCTTTTGTAAAACAAAAGTACGGATCGAAAATAAAATATAAATATTCAAATTACTATAAATTGAGTTATTTTTGTAAAACAAAAGTAGGGATCCAAAATAAAATATCAATTTCGAAATTACAAAAGTTGAGTTCTTTTGCATAGAACAAAAGTACGTATCGAGAATAAAATATAACTTTCAAAATTATGAAATATTGAGTTTCTTTTTGCAAAACAAAACTACGAATGAAAAATAATATATCAATTTCGAAATTATTAAAAATTGAATTCTTTTGTAAAACAAAAGTACGGATCGAAAACAAAATATAAATATCCAAATTACTAAAAATTGAGTTCTCCTTGTCAAATAAAAGTAACGATCCAAAGTAAAATATAAAATTTCGAAATTACAAAAAATTGAGTTCTTTTGCATAAAACCAAAGTACATATCGAGAATAAACTATAAATTTCCAAATTACTAAAAATTGAGTTCTTTTGTAAAACAAAAGTAGGGATCCAAAATAAAATATCAATTTCAAAATTACAAAAAATTGAGTTCTTTTGCATAGAACAAAAGTACGTATCAAGAATAAAATATAAATTTCAAAATTATGAAATATTGAGTTTCTTTTTGTAAAACAAAACTACGAATGAAAAATAATATATCAATTTCGAAATTATTAAAAATTGAATTCTTTTTGTAAAACAAAAGTACTGGATCGAAAATAAAATATAAATATCCAAATTACTAAAAATTGAGTTATTTTTGTAAAACAAAAGTAAAATAAAATATCAATTTCGAAATTACAAAAAGTTGAGTTCTTTTGCATAGAACAAAAGTACATATCGAGAATAAAATATAAATTTCAAAATTATGAAATATTGAGTTTCTTTTTGTAAAACAAAACTACGAATGAAAAATAATATATCAATTTCGAAATTATTAAAAATTGAATTCTTTTGTAAAACAAAAGTACTGGATCGAAAATAAAATATAAATATCCAAATTACTAAAAATTGAGTTATTTTTGTAAAACAAAAGTAAAATAAAATATCAATTTCGAAATTAAAAAAAAGTTGAGTTCTTTTGCATAGAACAAAAGTACATATCGAGAATAAAATATAAATTTCAAAATTATGAATTATTGAGTTTCTTTTTGTAAAACAAAACTACGAATGAAAAATAATATATCAATTTCGAAATTATTAAAATTGAATTCTTTTTGTAAAACAAAAGTACTGGATCGAAAATAAAATATTAATATCCAAATTACTATAAATTGAGTTCTCTTTGTAAAATAAAAGTACGGATCCAAAATAAAATATAAATTTCGAAATTACAAAAAATTGAGTTCTTTTGCACAAAACCAAAGTACATATCGAGAATAAAATATAAATATCCAACTTACTAAAATTTGAGTTCTTTTGTAAAACAAAAGTAGGGATCCAAAATAAAATATAAATATCCAAATTACTAAAAATTGAGTTCTTTTGCATAAAACCCAAGTACATATCGAGAATAAAATATAAATATCCAAATTACTAAACATTGACTTCTTTTTGTAAAACAAAAGTAGGGACCCAAGATAAAATATAAATTTCGAAATTACAAAAAGTTGAGTTCTTTTGCATAGAACAAAAGTACATATCGAGAATAAAATATAAATTTCAAAATTATGAATTATTGAGTTTCTTTTTTGTAAAACAAAACTACGAATGAAAAATAATATATCAATTTCGAAATTATTAAAAATTGAATTCTTTTGTAAAACAAAAGTACTGGATCGAAAATAAAATATTAATATCCAAATTACTATAAATTGAGTTCTCCTTGTAAAATAAAAGTAGCGATCCAAAGTAAAATATAAAATTTCGAAATTACAAAAATTGAGTTCTTTTGCATAAAACCAAAGTACATATCGAGAATAAACTATAAATTTCCAAATTACTAAAAATTGAGTTCTTTTTGTAAAACAAAAGTAGGGATCCAAAATAAAATATCAATTTCGAAATTACAAAAGTTGAGTTCTTTTGCATAGAACAAAAGTACATATCGAGAATAAAATATAAATTTCAAAATTATGAATTATTGAGTTTCTTCTTTGTAAAACAAAACTACGAATGAAAAATAATATATCAATATCGAAATTATTAAAAATTGAATTCTTTTTGTAAAACAAAAGTACGGATCGAAAATAAAATATAAATATCCAAATTACTATAAATTGAGTTATTTTTGTAAAACAAAAGTAGGGATCCAAAATAAAATATCAATTTCGAAATTACAAAAAGTTGAGTTCTTTTGCATAGAACAAAAGTACGTATCGAGAATAAAATATAAATTTCAAAATTATGAAATATTGAGTTTCTTTTTTGCAAAACAAAACTACGAATGAAAAATAATATATCAATTTCGAAATTATTAAAAATTGAATTCTTTTTGTAAAACAAAAGTATGGATCGAAAATAAAATATTAATATCCAAATTACTATAAATTGAGTTCTCTTTGTAAAATAAAAGTAAGGATCCAAAATAAAATATAAATTTCGAAATTACAAAAATTGAGTTCTTTTGCATAAAACCAAAGTACATATCGAGAATAAAATATAAATATCCAACTTACTAAAATTTGAGTTCTTTTGTAAAACAAAAGTAGGGATCCAAAATAAAATATCAATTTCGAAATTACAAAAAATTGAGCTCTTTTGCATAAAACCAATGTACATATCGAGAATAAAATATAAAAATCCAAATTACTAAAAATTGAGTTCTTTTTGTAAAACAAAAGTAGGGATCCAAAATAAAATATCAATTTCGAAATTACAAAAATTGTGTTCTTTTGCATAGAACAAAAGTACGTATCGATAATAAAATATAAATACCAAAATTATGAAATATTGAGTTTCTTTTTGTAAAACAAAACTACTGAATGAAAAATAATATATCAATTTCGAAATTATTAAAAATTGAATTCTTTTTGTAAAACAAAAGTACTGGATCGAAAATAAAATATAAATATCCAAATTACTAAAAATTGAGTTATTTTTGTAAAACAAAAGTAGGGATCCAAAATAAAATATCAATTTCGAAATTACAAAAGTTGAGTTCTTTTGCATAGAACAAAAGTATATATCGAGAATAAAATATAAATTTCAAAATTATGAATTATTGAGTTTCTTTTTGTAAAACAAAACTACGAATGAAAAATAATATATCAATTTCGAAATTATTAAAAATTGAATTCTTTTTGTAAAACAAAAGTACGGATCGAAAATAAAATATAAATATCCAAATTACTATAAATTGAGTTCTCTTTGTAAAATAAAAGTACGGATCCAAAATAAAATATAAACTTTGAAATTACAAAAATTGAGTTCTTTTGCATAAAACCAAAGTACATATCGAGAATAAAATATAAATATCCAACTTACTAAAATTTGAGTTCTTTTGTAAAACAAAAGTAGGGATCCAAAATAAAATATCAATTTCGAAATTACAAAAAATTCAGTTCTTTTGCATAAAACCAATGTACATATCGAGAATAAAATATAAAAATCCAAATTACTAAAAATTGAGTTCTTTTGTAAAACAAAAGTAGGAATCCAAAATAAAATATCAATTTCGAAATTACAAAAGTTGAGTTCTTTTGCATAGAACAAAAGTATATATCGAGAATAAAATATAAATTTCAAAATTATGAATTATTGAGTTTCTTTTTGTAAAACAAAACTACGAATGAAAAATAATATATCAATTTCGAAATTATTAAAAATTGAATTCTTTTGTAAAACAAAAGTACGGATCGAAAATAAAATATAAATATCCAAATTACTATAAATTGAGTTCTCTTTGTAAAATAAAAGTACTGGATCCAAAATAAAATATAAACTTTGAAATTACAAAAAATTGAGTTCTTTTGCATAAAACCAAAGTACATATCGAGAATAAAATATAAATATCCAACTTACTAAAATTTGAGTTCTTTTGTAAAACAAAAGTAGGGATCCAAAATAAAATATCAATTTCGAAATTACAAAAATTCAGTTCTTTTGCATAAAACCAATGTACATATCGAGAATAAAATATAAAAATCCAAATTACTAAAAATTGAGTTCTTTTTGTAAAACAAAAGTAGGAATCCAAAATAAAATATCAATTTCGAAATTACAAAAAGTTGAGTTCTTTTGCGTAGAACAAAAGTACATATCGAGAATAAAACATAAATTCCAAAATTATGAATTATTGAGTTTCTTTTTTGTAAAACAAAACTACGAATGAAAAATAATATATCAATTTCGAAATTATTAAAAATTGAATTCTTTTGTAAAACAAAAGTACGGATCGAAAATAAAATATTAATATCCAAATTACTATAAATTGAGTTCTCCTTGTAAAATAAAAGTAGCGATCCAAAGTAAAATATAAAATTTCGAAATTACAAAAAATTGAGTTCTTTTGCATAAAACCAAAGTACATATCGAGAATAAACTATAAATTTCCAAATTACTAAAAATTGAGTTCTTTTGTAAAACAAAAGTAGGGATCCAAAATAAAATATCAATTTCGAAATTACAAAAATTGAGTTCTTTTGCATAGAACAAAAGTACGTATCGAGAATAAAATATAAATTTCAAAATTATGAAATATTGAGTTTCTTTTTGTAAAACAAAACTACGAATGAAAAATAATATATCAATTTCGAAATTATTAAAAATTGAATTCTTTTGTAAAACAAAAGTACTGGATCGAAAATAAAATATAAATATCCAAATTACTAAAAATTGAGTTATTTTTGTAAAACAAAAGTAAAATAAAATATCAATTTCGAAATTACAAAAGTTGAGTTCTTTTGCATAGAACAAAAGTACATATCGAGAATAAAATATAAATTTCAAAATTATGAATTATTGAGTTTCTTTTTGTAAAACAAAACTACGAATGAAAAATAATATATCAATTTCGAAATTATTAAAAATTGAATTCTTTTGTAAAACAAAAGTACTGGATCGAAAATAAAATATTAATATCCAAATTACTATAAATTGAGTTCTCTTTGTAAAATAAAAGTACTGGATCCAAAATAAAATATAAATTTCGAAATTACAAAAATTGAGTTCTTTTGCATAAAACCAAAGTACATATCGAGAATAAAATATAAATATCCAACTTACTAAAATTTGAGTTCTTTTTGTAAAACAAAAGTAGGGATCCAAAATAAAATATCAATTTCGAAATTACAAAAAATTGAGTACTTTTGCATAAAACCAATGTACATATCGAGAATAAAATATAAAAATCCAAATTACTAAAAATTGAGTTCTTTTTGTAAAACAAAAGTAGGGATCCAAAATAAAATATGAATTTCGAAATTACAAAAATTGTGTTCTTTTGCATAGAACAAAAGTACGTATCGAGAATAAAATATAAATTTCAAAATTATGAAATATTGAGTTTCTTTTTGTAAAACAAAACTACGAATGAAAAATAATATATCAATTTCGAAATTATTAAAAATTGAATTCTTTTTGTAAAACAAAAGTACTGGATCGAAAATAAAATATAAATATCCAAATTACTAAAAATTGAGTTCTTTTTGTAAAACAAAAGTAGGAATCCAAAATAAAATATCAATTTCGAAATTACAAAAAGTTGAGTTCTTTTGCGTAGAACAAAAGTACATATCGAGAATAAAATATAAATTTCAAAATTATGAATTATTGAGTTTCTTTTTTGTAAAACAAAACTACGAATGAAAAATAATATATCAATTTCGAAATTATTAAAAATTGAATTCTTTTTGTAAAACAAAAGTACGGATCGAAAATAAAATATTAATATCCAAATTACTATAAATTGAGTTCTCCTTGTAAAATAAAAGTAGCGATCCAAAGTAAAATATAAAATTTCGAAATTACAAAAATTGAGTTCTTTTGCATAAAACCAAAGTACATATCGAGAATAAACTATAAATTTCCAAATTACTAAAAATTGAGTTCTTTTTGTAAAACAAAAGTAGGGATCCAAAATAAAATATCAATTTCGAAATTACAAAAAATTGAGTTCTTTTGCATAGAACAAAAGTACGTACCGAGAATAAAATATAAATTTCAAAATTATGAAATATTGAGTTTCTTTTTTGTAAAACAAAACTACGGATGAAAAATAAAATATCAATTTCGAAATTATTAAAAATTGAATTCTTTTGTAAAACAAAAGTACGGATCGAAAATAAAATATAAATATCCAAATTACTAAAAATTGAGTTATTTTTGTAAAACAAAAGTAAAATAAAATATCAATTTCGAAATTACAAAAGTTGAGTTCTTTTGCATAGAACAAAAGTACATATCGAGAATAAAATATAAATTTCAAAATTATGAATTATTGAGTTTCTTTTTTGTAAAACAAAACTACGAATGAAAAATAATATATCAATTTCGAAATTATTAAAAATTGAATTCTTTTTGTAAAACAAAAGTACGGATCGAAAATAAAATATAAATATCCAAATTACTATAAATTGAGTTCTCTTTGTAAAATAAAAGTACGGATCCAAAATAAAATATAAATTTTGAAATTACAAAAAATTGAGTTCTTTTGCATAAAACCAAAGTACATATCGAGAATAAAATATAAATATCCAACTTACTAAAATTTGAGTTCTTTTTGTAAAACAAAAGTTGGGATCCAAAATAAAATATCAATTTCGAAATTACAAAAAATTGAGTTCTTTTGCATAAAACCAATGTACATATCGAAAATAAAATATAAATATCCAAATTACTAAAAATTGAGTTCTTTTTGTAAAACAAAAGTAGGAATCCAAAATAAAATATCAATTTCGAAATTACAAAAGTTGAGTTCTTTTGCGTAGAACAAAAGTACATATCGAGAATAAAATATAAATTTCAAAATTATGAATTATTGAGTTTCTTTTTGTAAAACAAAACTACGAATGAAAAATAATATATCAATTTCGAAATTATTAAAAATTGAATTCTTTTTGTAAAACAAAAGTACTGGATCGAAAATAAAATATTAATATCCAAATTACTATAAATTGAGTTCTCTTTGTAAAATAAAAGTACGGATCCAAAATAAAATATAAATTTCGAAATTACAAAAAATTGAGTTCTTTTGCATAAAACCAAAGTACATATCGAGAATAAAATATAAATATCCAACTTACTAAAATTTGAGTTCTTTTGTAAAACAAAAGTAGGGATCCAAAATAAAATATCAATTTCGAAATTACAAAAATTGAGTACTTTTGCATAAAACCAATGTACATATCGAGAATAAAATATAAAAATCCAAATTACTAAAAATTGAGTTCTTTTTGTAAAACAAAAGTAGGGATCCAAAATAAAATATGAATTTCGAAATTACAAGAAATTGTGTTCTTTTGCATAGAACAAAAGTACGTATCGAGAATAAAATATAAATTTCAAAATTATGAAATATTGAGTTTCTTTTTGTAAAACAAAACTACGAATGAAAAATAATATATCAATTTCGAAATTATTAAAAATTGAATTCTTTTTGTAAAACAAAAGTACTGGATCGAAAATAAAATATAAATATCCAAATTACTAAAAATTGAGTTCTTTTTGTAAAACAAAAGTAGGAATCCAAAATAAAATATCAATTTCGAAATTACAAAAGTTGAGTTCTTTTGCGTAGAACAAAAGTACATATCGAGAATAAAATATAAATTTCAAAATTATGAATTATTGAGTTTCTTTTTGTAAAACAAAACTACTGAATGAAAAATAATATATCAATTTCGAAATTATTAAAAATTGAATTCTTTTTGTAAAACAAAAGTACTGGATCGAAAATAAAATATTAATATCCAAATTACTATAAATTGAGTTCTCCTTGTAAAATAAAAGTAGCGATCCAAAGTAAAATATAAAATTTCGAAATTACAAAAAATTGAGTTCTTTTGCATAAAACCAAAGTACATATCGAGAATAAACTATAAATTTCCAAATTACTAAAAATTGAGTTCTTTTGTAAAACAAAAGTAGGGATGCAAAATAAAATATCAATTTCGAAATTACAAAAATTGAGTTCTTTTGCATAGAACAAAAGTACGTGATCGAGAATAAAATATAAATTTCAAAATTATGAAATATTGAGTTTCTTTTTGTAAAACAAAACTACGAATGAAAAATAAAATATCAATTTCGAAATTATTAAAAATTGAATTCTTTTGTAAAACAAAAGTACTGGATCGAAAATAAAATATAAATATCCAAATTACTAAAAATTGAGTTATTTTTGTAAAACAAAAGTAAAATAAAATATCAATTTCGAAATTACAAAAGTTGAGTTCTTTTGCATAGAACAAAAGTACATATCGAGAATAAAATATAAATTTCAAAATTATGAATTATTGAGTTTCTTTTTGTAAAACAAAACTACGAATGAAAAATAATATATCAATTTCGAAATTATTAAAAATTGAATTCTTTTTGTAAAACAAAAGTACTGGATCGAAAATAAAATATAAATATCCAAATTACTATAAATTGAGTTCTCTTTGTAAAATAAAAGTACTGGATCCAAAATAAAATATAAATTTTGAAATTACAAAAATTGAGTTCTTTTGCATAAAACCAAAGTACATATCGAGAATAAAATATAAATATCCAACTTACTAAAATTTGAGTTCTTTTGTAAAACAAAAGTTGGGATCCAAAATAAAATATCAATTTCGAAATTACAAAAAATTGAGTTCTTTTGCATAAAACCAATGTACATATCGAAAATAAAATATAAAAATCCAAATTACTAAAAATTGAGTTCTTTTGTAAAACAAAAGTAGGAATCCAAAATAAAATATCAATTTCGAAATTACAAAAGTTGAGTCCTTTTGCATAGAACAAAAGTACATATCGAGAATAAAATATAAATTTTAAAATTATGAATTATTGAGTTTCTTTTTGTAAAACAAAACTACGAATGAAAAATAATATATCAATTTCGAAATTATTAAAAATTGAATTCTTTTTGTAAAACAAAAGTACGAATCGAAAATAAAATATTAATATCCAAATTACTATAAATTGAGTTCTCCTTGTAAAATAAAAGTAGCGATCCAAAGTAAAATATAAAATTTTGAAATTACAAAAAATTGAGTTCTTTTGCATAAAACCAAAGTACATATCGAGAATAAACTATAAATTTCCAAATTACTAAAAATTGAGTTCTTTTTGTAAAACAAAAGTAGGGATCCAAAATAAAATATCAATTTCGAAATTACAAAAATTGAGTTCTTTTGCATAGAACAAAAGTACGTATCGAGAATAAAATATAAATTTCAAAATTATGAAATATTGAGTTTCTTTTTGTAAAACAAAACTACGAATGAAAAATAATATATCAATTTCGAAATTATTAAAAATTGAATTCTTTTGTAAAACAAAAGTACGGATCGAAAATAAAATATTAATATCCAAATTACTATAAATTGAGTTCTCCTTGTAAAATAAAAGTAGCGATCCAAAGTAAAATATAAAATTTCGAAATTACAAAAAATTGAGTTCTTTTGCATAAAACCAAAGTACATATCGAGAATAAACTATAAATTTCCAAATTACTAAAAATTGAGTTCTTTTTGTAAAACAAAAGTAGGGATCCAAAATAAAATATCAATTTCGAAATTACAAAAAATTGAGTTCTTTTGCATAGAACAAAAGTACGTATCGAGAATAAAATATAAATTTCAAAATTATGAAATATTGAGTTTCTTTTTTGTAAAACAAAACTACGAATGAAAAATAATATATCAATTTCGAAATTATTAAAAATTGAATTCTTTTTGTAAAACAAAAGTACGGATCGAAAATAAAATATTAATATCCAAATTACTATAAATTGAGTTCTCTTTGAAAAATAAAAGTACAGATCCAAAATAAAATATAAATTTCGAAATTACAAAAATTGAGTTCTTTTGCATAAAACCAAAGTACATATCGAGAATAAAATATAAATATCCAACTTACTAAAATTTGAGTTCTTTTTGTAAAACAAAAGTAGGGATCCAAAATAAAATATCAATTTCGAAATTACAAAAAATTGAGTTCTTTTGCATAAAACCAATCTACATATCGAGAATAAAATATAAAAATCCAAATTACTAAAAATTGAGTTCTTTTTGTAAAACAAAAGTAGGGATCCAAAATAAAATATCAATTTCGAAATTACAAAAATTGTGTTCTTTTGCATAGAACAAAAGTACGTATCGAGAATAAAATATAAATATCAAAATTATGAAATATTGAGTTTCTTTTTGTAAAACAAAACTACTGAATGAAAAATAATATATCAATTTCGAAATTATTAAAAATTTAATTCTTTTCAGTAAAACAAAAGTACGGATCGAAAATAAAATATAAATATCCAAATTACTAAAAATTGAGTTATTTTTGTAAAACAAAAGTAGGGATCCAAAATAAAATATCAATTTCGAAATTACAAAAGTTGAGTTCTTTTGCATAGAACAAAAGTACATATCGAGAATAAAATATAAATTTCAAAATTATGAATTATTGAGTTTCTTTTTTGTAAAACAAAACTACGAATGAAAAATAATATATCAATTTCGAACTTATTAAAAATTGAATTCTTTTTGTAAAACAAAAGTACGGATCGAAAATAAAATATAAATATGCAAATTACTATAAATTGAGTTCTCTTTGTAAAATAAAAGTACGGATCCAAAATAAAATATAAATTTCGAAATTACAAAAAATTGAGTTCTTTTGCATAAAACCAAAGTACATATCGAGAATAAAATATAAATATCCAACTTACTAAAATTTGAGTTCTTTTGTAAAACAAAAGTAGGGATCCAAAATAAAATATCAATTTCAAAATTACAAAAATTGAGTTCTTTTGCATAAAACCAATGTACATATCGAGAATAAAATATAAAAATCCAAATTACTAAAAATTGAGTTCTTTTGTAAAACAAAAGTAGGAATCCAAAATAAAATATCAATTTCGAAATTACAAAAGTTGAGTTCTTTTGCATAGAACAAAAGTACATATCGAGAATAAAATATAAATTTCAAAATTATGAATTATTGAGTTTCTTTTTGTAAAACAAAACTACGAATGAAAAATAATATATCAATTTCGAAATTATTAAAAATTGAATTCTTTTTGTAAAACAAAAGTACTGGATCGAAAATAAAATATTAATATCCAAATTACTATAAATTGAGTTCTCCTTGTAAAATAAAAGTAGCGATCCAAAGTAAAATATAAAATTTTGAAATTACAAAAATTCATTTCTTTTGCATAAAACCAAAGTACATATCGAGAATAAACTATAAATTTCCAAATTACTAAAAATTGAGTTCTTTTGTAAAACAAAAGTAGGGATCCAAAATAAAATATCAATTTCGAAATTACAAAAGTTGAGTTCTTTTGCATAGAACAAAAGTACATATCGAGAATAAAATATAAATTTCAAAATTATGAATTATTGAGTTTTTTTGTAAAACAAAACTACGAATGAAAAATAATATATCAATTTCGAAATTATTAAAAATTGAATTCTTTTGTAAAACAAAAGTACGGATCGAAAATAAAATATAAATATCCAAATTACTATAAATTGAGTTCTCTTTGTAAAATAAAAGTACGGATCCAAAATAAAATATAAATTTCGAAATTACAAAAATTGAGTTCTTTTGCATAAAACCAAAGTACATATCGAGAATAAAATATAAATATCCAACTTACTAAAATTTGAGTTCTTTTTGTAAAACAAAAGTAGGGATCCAAAATAAAATATCAATTTCAAAATTACAAAAAATTGAGTTCTTTTGCATAAAACCAATGTACATATCGAGAATAAAATATAAAAATCCAAATTACTAAAAATTGAGTTCTTTTTGTAAAACAAAAGTAGGAATCCAAAATAAAATATCAATTTCGAAATTACAAAAGTTGAGTTCTTTTGCATAGAACAAAAGTACATATCGAGAATAAAATATAAATTTCAAAATTATGAATTATTGAGTTTCTTTTTGTAAAACAAAACTACGAATGAAAAATAATATATCAATTTCGAAATTATTAAAAATTGAATTCTTTTTGTAAAACAAAAGTACGGATCGAAAATAAAATATTAATATCCAAATTACTATAAATTGAGTTCTCCTTGTAAAATAAAAGTAGCGATCCAAAGTAAAATATAAAATTTCAAAATTACAAAAATTGAGTTCTTTTGCATAAAACCAAAGTACATATCGAGAATAAACTATAAATTTCCAAATTACTAAAAATTGAGTTCTTTTTGTAAAACAAAAGTAGGGATCCAAAATAAAATATCAATTTCGAAATTACAAAAATTGAGTTCTTTTGCATAGAACAAAAGTACGTAGCGAGAATAAAATATAAATTTCAAAATTATGAAATATTGAGTTTCTTTTTGTAAAACAAAACTACGAATGAAAAATAATATATCAATTTCGAAATTATTAAAAATTGAATTCTTTTTGTAAAACAAAAGTACGGATCGAAAATAAAATATAAATATCCAAATTACTAAAAATTGAGTTATTTTTGTAAAACAAAAGTAAAATAAAATATCAATTTCGAAATTACAAAAGTTGAGTTCTTTTGCATAGAACAAAAGTACATATCGAGAATAAAATATAAATTTCAAAATTATGAATTATTGACTTTCTTTTTGTAAAACAAAACTACGATTGAAAAATAATATATCAATTTCGAAATTATTAAAAATTGAATTCTTTTGTAAAACAAAAGTACGGATCGAAAATAAAATATTAATATCCAAATTACTATAAATTGAGTTCTCTTTGTAAAATAAAAGTACGGATCCAAAATAAAATATAAATTTCGAAATTACAAAAAATTGAGTTCTTTTGCATAAAACCAAAGTACATATCGAGAATAAAATATAAATATCCAACTTACTAAAATTTGAGTTCTTTTTGTAAAACAAAAGTAGGGATCCAAAATAAAATATCAATTTCGAAATTACAAAAATTGAGTACTTTTGCATAAAACCAATGTACATATCGAGAATAAAATATAAAAATCCAAATTACTAAAAATTGAGTTCTTTTGTAAAACAAAAGTAGGGATCCAAAATAAAATATCAATTTCGAAATTACAAAAATTGTGTTCTTTTGCATAGAACAAAAGTACGTATCGAGAATAAAATATAAATTTCAAAATTATGAAATATTGAGTTTCTTTTTGTAAAACAAAACTACGAATGAAAAATAATATATCAATTTCGAAATTATTAAAAATTGAATTCTTTTTGTAAAACGTAGTACTGGATCGAAAATAAAATATAAATATCCAAATTACTAAAAATTGAGTTATTTTTGTAAAACAAAAGTAGGGATCCAAAATAAAATATCAATTTCGAAATTACAAAAGTTGAGTTCTTTTGCATAGAACAAAAGTACATATCGAGAATAAAATATAAATTTCAAAATTATGAATTATTGAGTTTCTTTTTGTAAAACAAAACTACGAATGAAAAATAATATATCAATTTCGAAATTATTAAAAATTGAATTCTTTTTGTAAAACAAAAGTACTGGATCGAAAATAAAATATAAATATGCAAATTACTATAAATTGAGTTCTCTTTGTAAAATAAAAGTACGGATCCAAAATAAAATATAAATTTCGAAATTACAAAAATTGAGTTCTTTTGCATAAAACCAAAGTACATATCGAGAATAAAATATAAATATCCAACTTACTAAAATTTGAGTTCTTTTGTAAAACAAAAGTAGGGATCCAAAATAAAATATCAATTTCAAAATTACAAAAAATTGAGTTCTTTTGCATAAAACCAATGTACATATCGAGAATAAAATATAAAAATCCAAATTACTAAAAATTGAGTTCTTTTGTAAAACAAAAGTAGGGATCCAAAATAAAATATCAATTTCGAAATTACAAAAGTTGAGTTCTTTTGCATAGAACAAAAGTACATATCGAGAATAAAATATAAATTTCAAAATTATGAATTATTGAGTTTCTTTTTGTAAAACAAAACTACGAATGAAAAATAATATATCAATTTCGAAATTATTAAAAATTGAATTCTTTTTGTAAAACAAAAGTACGGATCGAAAATAAAATATTAATATCCAAATTACTATAAATTGAGTTCTCCTTGTAAAATAAAAGTAGCGATCCAAAGTAAAATATAAAATTTTGAAATTACAAAAAATTGATTTCTTTTGCATAAAACCAAAGTACATATCGAGAATAAACTATAAATTTCCAAATTACTAAAAATTGAGTTCTTTTTGTAAAACAAAAGTAGGGATCCAAAATAAAATATCAATTTCGAAATTACAAAAAGTTGAGTTCTTTTGCATAGAACAAAAGTACATATCGAGAATAAAATATAAATTTCAAAATTATGAATTATTGAGTTTTTTTTTGTAAAACAAAACTACGAATGAAAAATAATATATCAATTTCGAAATTATTAAAAATTGAATTCTTTTTGTAAAACAAAAGTACTGGATCGAAAATAAAATATAAATATCCAAATTACTATAAATTGAGTTCTCTTTGTAAAATAAAAGTACTGGATCCAAAATAAAATATAAATTTCGAAATTACAAAAAATTGAGTTCTTTTGCATAAAACCAAAGTACATATCGAGAATAAAATATAAATATCCAACTTACTAAAATTTGAGTTCTTTTTGTAAAACAAAAGTAGGGATCCAAAATAAAATATCAATTTCAAAATTACAAAAATTGAGTTCTTTTGCATAAAACCAATGTACATATCGAGAATAAAATATAAAAATCCAAATTACTAAAAATTGAGTTCTTTTGTAAAACAAAAGTAGGAATCCAAAATAAAATATCAATTTCGAAATTACAAAAGTTGAGTTCTTTTGCATAGAACAAAAGTACATATCGAGAATAAAATATAAATTTCAAAATTATGAATTATTGAGTTTCTTTTTGTAAAACAAAACTACGAATGAAAAATAATATATCAATTTCGAAATTATTAAAAATTGAATTCTTTTGTAAAACAAAAGTACGGATCGAAAATAAAATATTAATATCCAAATTACTATAAATTGAGTTCTCCTTGTAAAATAAAAGTAGCGATCCAAAGTAAAATATAAAATTTCGAAATTACAAAAATTGAGTTCTTTTGCATAAAACCAAAGTACATATCGAGAATAAACTATAAATTTCCAAATTACTAAAAATTGAGTTCTTTTTGTAAAACAAAAGTAGGGATCCAAAATAAAATATCAATTTCGAAATTACAAAAATTGAGTTCTTTTGCATAGAACAAAAGTACGTAGCGAGAATAAAATATAAATTTCAAAATTATGAAATATTGAGTTTCTTTTTGTAAAACAAAACTACGAATGAAAAATAATATATCAATTTCGAAATTATTAAAAATTGAATTCTTTTTGTAAAACAAAAGTACTGGATCGAAAATAAAATATAAATATCCAAATTACTAAAAATTGAGTTATTTTTGTAAAACAAAAGTAAAATAAAATATCAATTTCGAAATTACAAAAGTTGAGTTCTTTTGCATAGAACAAAAGTACATATCGAGAATAAAATATAAATTTCAAAATTATGAATTATTGAGTTTCTTTTTGTAAAACAAAACTACGATTGAAAAATAATATATCAATTTCGAAATTATTAAAAATTGAATTCTTTTTGTAAAACAAAAGTACTGGATCGAAAATAAAATATTAATATCCAAATTACTATAAATTGAGTTCTCTTTGTAAAATAAAAGTACTGGATCCAAAATAAAATATAAATTTCGAAATTACAAAAATTGAGTTCTTTTGCATAAAACCAAAGTACATATCGAGAATAAAATATAAATATCCAACTTACTAAAATTTGAGTTCTTTTTGTAAAACAAAAGTAGGGATCCAAAATAAAATATCAATTTCGAAATTACAAAAATTGAGTTCTTTTGCATAAAACCAATGTACATATCGAGAATAAAATATAAAAATCCAAATTACTAAAAATTGAGTTCTTTTTGTAAAACAAAAGTAGGGATCCAAAATAAAATATCAATTTCGAAATTACAAAAATTGTGTTCTTTTGCATAGAACAAAAGTACGTATCGAGAATAAAATATAAATATCAAAATTATGAAATATTGAGTTTCTTTTTGTAAAACAAAACTACGAATGAAAAATAATATATCAATTTCGAAATTATTAAAAATTGAATTCTTTTTGTAAAACAAAAGTACTGGATCGAACATAAAATATAAATATCCAAATTACTAAAAATTGAGTTATTTTTGTAAAACAAAAGTAAAATAAAATATCAATTTCGAAATTACAAAAGTTGAGTTCTTTTGCATAGAACAAAAGTACATATCGAGAATAAAATATAAATTTCAAAATTATGAATTATTGAGTTTCTTTTTGTAAAACAAAACTACGAATGAAAAATAATATATCAATTTCGAAATTATTAAAAATTGAATTCTTTTTGTAAAACAAAAGTACTGGATCGAAAATAAAATATTAATATCCAAATTACTATAAATTGAGTTCTCTTTGTAAAATAAAAGTACGGATCCAAAATAAAATATAAATTTCGAAATTACAAAAAATTGAGTTCTTTTGCATAAAACCAAAGTACATATCGAGAATAAAATATAAATATCCAACTTACTAAAATTTAAGTTCTTTTTGTAAAACAAAAGTAGGGATCCAAAATAAAATATCAATTTCGAAATTACAAAAAATTGAGTACTTTTGCATAAAACCAATGTACATATCGAGAATAAAATATAAAAATCCAAATTACTAAAAATTGAGTTCTTTTTGTAAAACAAAAGTAGGGATCCAAAATAAAATATCAATTTCGAAATTACAAAAAATTGTGTTCTTTTGCATAGAACAAAAGTACGTATCGAGAATAAAATATAAATTTCAAAATTATGAAATATTGAGTTTCTTTTTGTAAAACAAAACTACGAATGAAAAATAATATATCAATTTCGAAATTATTAAAAATTGAATTCTTTTTGTAAAACAAAAGTACGGATCGAAAATAAAATATAAATATCCAAATTACTAAAAATTGAGTTATTTTTGTAAAACAAAAGTAGGGATCCAAAATAAAATATCAATTTCGAAATTACAAAAGTTGAGTTCTTTTGCATAGAACAAAAGTACATATCGAGAATAAAATATAAATTTCAAAATTATGAATTATTGAGTTTCTTTTTGTAAAACAAAACTACGAATGAAAAATAATATATCAATTTCGAAATTATTAAAAATTGAATTCTTTTTGTAAAACAAAAGTACTGGATCGAAAATAAAATATTAGTATCCAAATTACTATAAATTGAGTTCTCTTTGTAAAATAAAAGTACTGGATCCAAAATAAAATATAAATTTCGAAATTACAAAAATTGAGTTCTTTTGCATAAAACCAAAGTACATATCGAGAATAAAATATAAATATCCAACTTACTAAAATTTGAGTTCTTTTTGTAAAACAAAAGTAGGGATCCAAAATAAAATATCAATTTCGAAATTACAAAAAATTGAGTTCTTTTGCATAAAACCAATGTACATATCGAGAATAAAATATAAAAATCCAAATTACTAAAAATTGAGTTCTTTTTGTAAAACAAAAGTAGGGATCCAAAATAAAATATCAATTTCGAAATTACAAAAATTGTTTTCTTTTGCATAGAACAAAAGTACGTATCGAGAATAAAATATAAATATCAAAATTATGAAATATTGAGTTTCTTTTTTGTAAAACAAAACTACGAATGAAAAATAATATATCAATTTCGAAATTATTAAAAATTGAATTCTTTTTGTAAAACAAAAGTACGGATCGAAAATAAAATATAAATATCCAAATTACTAAAAATTGAGTTATTTTTGTAAAACAAAAGTAAAATAAAATATCAATTTCGAAATTACAAAAGGTTGAGTTCTTTTGCATAGAACAAAAGTACATATCGAGAATAAAATATAAATTTCAAAATTATGAATTATTGAGTTTCTTTTTTGTAAAACAAAACTACGAATGAAAAATAATATATCAATTTCGAAATTATTAAAAATTGAATTCTTTTGTAAAACAAAAGTATGGATCGAAAATAAAATATAAATATCCAAATTACTAAAAATTGAGTTATTTTTGTAAAACAAAAGTAGGGATCCAAAATAAAATATCAATTTCGAAATTACAAAAGTTGAGTTCTTTTGCATAGAACAAAAGTACATATCGAGAATAAAATATAAATTTCAAAATTATGAATTATTGAGTTTCTTTTTGTAAAACAAAACTACGAATGAAAAATAATATATCAATTTCGAAATTATTAAAAATTGAATTCTTTTTGTAAAACAAAAGTACGGATCGAAAATAAAATATTAATATCCAAATTACTATAAATTGAGTTCTCTTTGTAAAATAAAAGTACTGGATCCAAAATAAAATATAAATTTCGAAATTACAAAAATTGAGTTCTTTTGCATAAAACCAAAGTACATATCGAGAATAAAATATAAATATCCAACTTACTAAAATTTGAGTTCTTTTGTAAAACAAAAGTAGGGATCCAAAATAAAATATCAATTTCGAAATTACAAAAAATTGAGTTCTTTTGCATAAAACCAATGTACATATCGAGAATAAAATATAAAAATCCAAATTACTAAAAATTGAGTTCTTTTTGTAAAACAAAAGTAGGGATCCAAAATAAAATATCAATTTCGAAATTACAAAAATTGAGTTCTTTTGCATAGAACAAAAGTACGTATCGAGAATAAAATATAAATTTCAAAATTATGAAATATTGAGTTTCTTTTTGTAAAACAAAACTACGAATGAAAAATAATATATCAATTTCGAAATTATTAAAAATTGAATTCTTTTTGTAAAACAAAAGTACGGATCGAAAATAAAATATAAATATCCAAATTACTAAAAATTGAGTTCTTTTTGTAAAACAAAAGTAGGAATCCAAAATAAAATATCAATTTCGAAATTACAAAAGTTGAGTTCTTTTGCGTAGAACAAAAGTACATATCGAGAATAAAATATAAATTTCAAAATTATGAATTATTGAGTTTCTTTTTGTAAAACAAAACTACGAATGAAAAATAATATATCAATTTCGAAATTATTAAAAATTGAATTCTTTTTGTAAAACAAAAGTACGGATCGAAAATAAAATATTAATATCCAAATTACTATAAATTGAGTTCTCCTTGTAAAATAAAAGTAGCGATCCAAAGTAAAATATAAAATTTCGAAATTACAAAAAATTGAGTTCTTTTGCATAAAACCAAAGTACATATCGAGAATAAACTATAAATTTCCAAATTACTAAAAATTGAGTTCTTTTTGTAAAACAAAAGTAGGGATGCAAAATAAAATATCAATTTCGAAATTACAAAAAATTGAGTTCTTTTGCATAGAACAAAAGTACGTATCGAGAATAAAATATAAATTTCAAAATTATGAAATATTGAGTTTCTTTTTTGTAAAACAAAACTACGAATGAAAAATAAAATATCAATTTCGAAATTATTAAAAATTGAATTCTTTTTGTAAAACAAAAGTACGGATCGAAAATAAAATATAAATATCCAAATTACTAAAAATTGAGTTATTTTTGTAAAACAAAAGTAAAATAAAATATCAATTTCGAAATTACAAAAGTTGAGTTCTTTTGCATAGAACAAAAGTACATATCGAGAATAAAATATAAATTTCAAAATTATGAATTATTGAGTTTCTTTTTGTAAAACAAAACTACGAATGAAAAATAATATATCAATTTCGAAATTATTAAAAATTGAATTCTTTTGTAAAACAAAAGTACGGATCGAAAATAAAATATAAATATCCAAATTACTATAAATTGAGTTCTCTTTGTAAAATAAAAGTACGGATCCAAAATAAAATATAAATTTTGAAATTACAAAAATTGAGTTCTTTTGCATAAAACCAAAGTACATATCGAGAATAAAATATAAATATCCAACTTACTAAAATTTGAGTTCTTTTGTAAAACAAAAGTTGGGATCCAAAATAAAATATCAATTTCGAAATTACAAAAATTGAGTTCTTTTGCATAAAACCAATGTACATATCGAAAATAAAATATAAAAATCCAAATTACTAAAAATTGAGTTCTTTTTGTAAAACAAAAGTAGGAATCCAAAATAAAATATCAATTTCGAAATTACAAAAGTTGAGTCCTTTTGCATAGAACAAAAGTACATATCGAGAATAAAATATAAATTTTAAAATTATGAATTATTGAGTTTCTTTTTGTAAAACAAAACTACGAATGAAAAATAATATATCAATTTCGAAATTATTAAAAATTGAATTCTTTTTGTAAAACAAAAGTACGAATCGAAAATAAAATATTAATATCCAAATTACTATAAATTGAGTTCTCCTTGTAAAATAAAAGTAGCGATCCAAAGTAAAATATAAAATTTTGAAATTACAAAAATTGAGTTCTTTTGCATAAAACCAAAGTACATATCGAGAATAAACTATAAATTTCCAAATTACTAAAAATTGAGTTCTTTTGTAAAACAAAAGTAGGGATCCAAAATAAAATATCAATTTCGAAATTACAAAAATTGAGTTCTTTTGCATAGAACAAAAGTACGTATCGAGAATAAAATATAAATTTCAAAATTATGAAATATTGAGTTTCTTTTTGTAAAACAAAACTACGAATGAAAAATAATATATCAATTTCGAAATTATTAAAAATTGAATTCTTTTTGTAAAACAAAAGTACGGATCGAAAATAAAATATTAATATGCAAATTACTATAAATTGAGTTCTCCTTGTAAAATAAAAGTAGCGATCCAAAGTAAAATATAAAATTTCGAAATTACAAAAAATTGAGTTCTTTTGCATAAAACCAAAGTACATATCGAGAATAAACTATAAATTTCCAAATTACTAAAAATTGAGTTCTTTTTGTAAAACAAAAGTAGGGATCCAAAATAAAATATCAATTTCGAAATTACAAAAATTGAGTTCTTTTGCATAGAACAAAAGTACGTATCGAGAATAAAATATAAATTTCAAAATTATGAAATATTGAGTTTCTTTTTGTAAAACAAAACTACGAATGAAAAATAATATATCAATTTCGAAATTATTAAAAATTGAATTCTTTTGTAAAACAAAAGTACGGATCGAAAATAAAATATAAATATCCAAATTACTAAAAATTGAGTTATTTTTGTAAAACAAAAGTAGGGATCCAAAATAAAATATCAATTTCGAAATTACAAAAAGTTGAGTTCTTTTGCATAGAACAAAAGTACATATCGAGAATAAAATATAAATTTCAAAATTATGAATTATTGAGTTTCTTTTTTGTAAAACAAAACTACGAATGAAAAATAATATATCAATTTCGAAATTATTAAAAATTGAATTCTTTTTGTAAAACAAAAGTACGGATCGAAAATAAAATATAAATATTCAAATTACTATAAATTGAGTTATTTTTGTAAAACAAAAGTAGGGATCCAAAATAAAATATCAATTTCGAAATTACAAAAAGTTGAGTTCTTTTGCATAGAACAAAAGTACGTATCGAGAATAAAATATAACTTTCAAAATTATGAAATATTGAGTTTCTTTTTTGTAAAACAAAACTACGAATGAAAAATAATATATCAATTTCGAAATTATTAAAAATTGAATTCTTTTTGTAAAACAAAAGTACGGATCGAAAACAAAATATAAATATCCAAATTACTATAAATTGAGTTCTCCTTGTCAAATAAAAGTAACGATCCAAAGTAAAATATAAAATTTCGAAATTACAAAAAATTGAGTTCTTTTGCATAAAACCAAAGTACATATCGAGAATAAACTATAAATTTCCAAATTACTAAAAATTGAGTTCTTTTGTAAAACAAAAGTAGGGATCCAAAATAAAATATCAATTTCGAAATTACAAAAATTGAGTTCTTTTGCATAGAACAAAAGTACGTATCAAGAATAAAATATAAATTTCAAAATTATGAAATATTGAGTTTCTTTTTTGTAAAACAAAACTACGAATGAAAAATAATATATCAATTTCGAAATTATTAAAAATTGAATTCTTTTTGTAAAACAAAAGTACGGATCGAAAATAAAATATAAATATCCAAATTACTAAAAATTGAGTTATTTTTGTAAAACAAAAGTAAAATAAAATATCAATTTCGAAATTAAAAAGTTGAGTTCTTTTGCATAGAACAAAAGTACATATCGAGAATAAAATATAAATTTCAAAATTATGAATTATTGAGTTTCTTTTTTGTAAAACAAAACTACGAATGAAAAATAATATATCAATTTCGAAATTATTAAAAATTGAATTCTTTTTGTAAAACAAAAGTACGGATCGAAAATAAAATATTAATATCCAAATTACTATAAATTGAGTTCTCTTTGTAAAATAAAAGTACGGATCCAAAATAAAATATAAATTTCGAAATTACAAAAAATTGAGTTCTTTTGCATAAAACCAAAGTACATATCGAGAATAAAATATAAATATCCAACTTACTAAAATTTGAGTTCTTTTGTAAAACAAAAGTAGGGATCCAAAATAAAATATCAATTTCGAAATTACAAAAAATTGAGTTCTTTTGCATAAAACCAATGTACATATCGAGAATAAAATATAAAAATCCAAATTACTAAAAATTGACTTCTTTTGTAAAACAAAAGTAGGAATCCAAAATAAAATATCAATTTCGAAATTACAAAAGTTGAGTTCTTTTGCATAGAACAAAAGTACATATCGAGAATAAAATATAAATTTCAAAATTATGAATTATTGAGTTTCTTTTTGTAAAACAAAACTACTGAATGAAAAATAATATATCAATTTCGAAATTATTAAAAATTGAATTCTTTTTGTAAAACAAAAGTACGGATCGAAAATAAAATATTAATATCCAAATTACTATAAATTGAGTTCTCCTTGTAAAATAAAAGTAGCGATCCAAAGTAAAATATAATTTTTCGAAATTACAAAAAATTGAGTTCTTTTGCATAAAACCAAAGTACATATCGAGAATAAACTATAAATTTCCAAATTACTAAAAATTGAGTTCTTTTTGTAAAACAAAAGTAGCGATCCAAAATAAAATATAAATTTCGAAATTACAAAAGTTGAGTTCTTTTGCATAAAACCCAAGTACATATCGAGAATAAAATATAAATTTCAAAATTATGAATTATTGAGTTTCTTCTTTGTAAAACAAAACTACGAATGAAAAATAATATATCAATATCGAAATTATTAAAAATTGAATTCTTTTTGTAAAACAAAAGTACGGATCGAAAATAAAATATAAATATCCAAATTACTATAAATTGAGTTATTTTTGTAAAACAAAAGTAGGGATCCAAAATAAAATATCAATTTCGAAATTACAAAAGTTGAGTTCTTTTGCATAGAACAAAAGTACGTATCGAGAATAAAATATAAATTTCAAAATTATGAAATATTGAGTTTCTTTTTGCAAAACAAAACTACTGAATGAAAAATAATATATCAATTTCGAAATTATTAAAAATTGAATTCTTTTGTAAAACAAAAGTATGGATCGAAAATAAAATATTAATATCCAAATTACTATAAATTGAGTTCTCTTTGTAAAATAAAAGTAAGGATCCAAAATAAAATATAAATTTCGAAATTACAAAAATTGAGTTCTTTTGCATAAAACCAAAGTACATATCGAGAATAAAATATAAATATCCAACTTACTAAAATTTGAGTTCTTTTGTAAAACAAAAGTAGGGATCCAAAATAAAATATCAATTTCGAAATTACAAAAAATTGAGCTCTTTTGCATAAAACCAATGTACATATCGAGAATAAAATATAAAAATCCAAATTACTAAAAATTGAGTTCTTTTGTAAAACAAAAGTAGGGATCCAAAATAAAATATCAATTTCGAAATTACAAAAATTGTGTTCTTTTGCATAGAACAAAAGTACGTATCGATAATAAAATATAAATACCAAAATTATGAAATATTGAGTTTCTTTTGTAAAACAAAACTACGAATGAAAAATAATATATCAATTTCGAAATTATTAAAAATTGAATTCTTTTGTAAAACAAAAGTACTGGATCGAAAATAAAATATAAATATCCAAATTACTAAAAATTGAGTTATTTTTGTAAAACAAAAGTAGGGATCCAAAATAAAATATCAATTTCGAAATTACAAAAGTTGAGTTCTTTTGCATAGAACAAAAGTATATATCGAGAATAAAATATAAATTTCAAAATTATGAATTATTGAGTTTCTTTTTGTAAAACAAAACTACGAATGAAAAATAATATATCAATTTCGAAATTATTAAAAATTGAATTCTTTTTGTAAAACAAAAGTACTGGATCGAAAATAAAATATAAATATCCAAATTACTATAAATTGAGTTCTCTTTGTAAAATAAAAGTACGGATCCAAAATAAAATATAAACTTTGAAATTACAAAAAATTGAGTTCTTTTGCATAAAACCAAAGTACATATCGAGAATAAAATATAAATATCCAACTTACTAAAATTTGAGTTCTTTTTGTAAAACAAAAGTAGGGATCCAAAATAAAATATCAATTTCGAAATTACAAAAAATTCAGTTCTTTTGCATAAAACCAATGTACATATCGAGAATAAAATATAAAAATCCAAATTACTAAAAATTGAGTTCTTTTTGTAAAACAAAAGTAGGAATCCAAAATAAAATATCAATTTCGAAATTACAAAAAGTTGAGTTCTTTTGCATAGAACAAAAGTACGTATCGAGAATAAAATATAAATTTCAAAATTATGAATTATTGAGTTTCTTTTTTGTAAAACAAAACTACGAATGAAAAATAATATATCAATTTCGAAATTATTAAAAATTGAATTCTTTTTGTAAAACAAAAGTACGGATCGAAAATAAAATATAAATATCCAAATTACTATAAATTGAGTTCTTTTTGTAAAATAAAAGTACGGATCCAAAATAAAATATAAACTTTGAAATTACAAAAAATTGAGTTCTTTTGCATAAAACCAAAGTACATATCGAGAATAAAATATAAATATCCAACTTACTAAAATTTGAGTTCTTTTTGTAAAACAAAAGTAGGGATCCAAAATAAAATATCAATTTCGAAATTACAAAAATTCAGTTCTTTTGCATAAAACCAATGTACATATCGAGAATAAAATATAAAAATCCAAATTACTAAAAATTGAGTTCTTTTGTAAAACAAAAGTAGGAATCCAAAATAAAATATCAATTTCGAAATTACAAAAAGTTGAGTTCTTTTGCGTAGAACAAAAGTACATATCGAGAATAAAACATAAATTCCAAAATTATGAATTATTGAGTTTCTTTTTTGTAAAACAAAACTACGAATGAAAAATAATATATCAATTTCGAAATTATTAAAAATTGAATTCTTTTGTAAAACAAAAGTACTGGATCGAAAATAAAATATTAATATCCAAATTACTATAAATTGAGTTCTCCTTGTAAAATAAAAGTAGCGATCCAAAGTAAAATATAAAATTTCGAAATTACAAAAATTGAGTTCTTTTGCATAAAACCAAAGTACATATCGAGAATAAACTATAAATTTCCAAATTACTAAAAATTGAGTTCTTTTGTAAAACAAAAGTAGGGATCCAAAATAAAATATCAATTTCGAAATTACAAAAATTGAGTTCTTTTGCATAGAACAAAAGTACGTATCGAGAATAAAATATAAATTTCAAAATTATGAAATATTGAGTTTCTTTTTGTAAAACAAAACTACGAATGAAAAATAATATATCAATTTCGAAATTATTAAAATTGAATTCTTTTTGTAAAACAAAAGTACGGATCGAAAATAAAATATAAATATCCAAATTACTAAAAATTGAGTTATTTTTGTAAAACAAAAGTAAAATAAAATATCAATTTCGAAATTACAAAAGTTGAGTTCTTTTGCATAGAACAAAAGTACATATCGAGAATAAAATATAAATTTCAAAATTATGAATTATTGAGTTTCTTTTTGTAAAACAAAACTACGAATGAAAAATAATATATCAATTTCGAAATTATTAAAAATTGAATTCTTTTTGTAAAACAAAAGTACTGGATCGAAAATAAAATATTAATATCCAAATTACTATAAATTGAGTTCTCTTTGTAAAATAAAAGTACTGGATCCAAAATAAAATATAAATTTCGAAATTACAAAAATTGAGTTCTTTTGCATAAAACCAAAGTACATATCGAGAATAAAATATAAATATCCAACTTACTAAAATTTGAGTTCTTTTTGTAAAACAAAAGTAGGGATCCAAAATAAAATATCAATTTCGAAATTACAAAAATTGAGTACTTTTGCATAAAACCAATGTACATATCGAGAATAAAATATAAAAATCCAAATTACTAAAAATTGAGTTCTTTTTGTAAAACAAAAGTAGGGATCCAAAATAAAATATGAATTTCGAAATTACAAAAATTGTGTTCTTTTGCATAGAACAAAAGTACGTATCGAGAATAAAATATAAATTTCAAAATTATGAAATATTGAGTTTCTTTTTGTAAAACAAAACTACGAATGAAAAATAATATATCAATTTCGAAATTATTAAAAATTGAATTCTTTTTGTAAAACAAAAGTACGGATCGAAAATAAAATATAAATATCCAAATTACTAAAAATTGAGTTCTTTTGTAAAACAAAAGTAGGAATCCAAAATAAAATATCAATTTCGAAATTACAAAAGTTGAGTTCTTTTGCGTAGAACAAAAGTACATATCGAGAATAAAATATAAATTTCAAAATTATGAATTATTGAGTTTCTTTTTGTAAAACAAAACTACGAATGAAAAATAATATATCAATTTCGAAATTATTAAAAATTGAATTCTTTTTGTAAAACAAAAGTACGGATCGAAAATAAAATATTAATATCCAAATTACTATAAATTGAGTTCTCCTTGTAAAATAAAAGTAGCGATCCAAAGTAAAATATAAAATTTCGAAATTACAAAAAATTGAGTTCTTTTGCATAAAACCAAAGTACATATCGAGAATAAACTATAAATTTCCAAATTACTAAAAATTGAGTTCTTTTTGTAAAACAAAAGTAGGGATGCAAAATAAAATATCAATTTCGAAATTACAAAAATTGAGTTCTTTTGCATAGAACAAAAGTACGTACCGAGAATAAAATATAAATTTCAAAATTATGAAATATTGAGTTTCTTTTTGTAAAACAAAACTACGAATGAAAAATAAAATATCAATTTCGAAATTATTAAAAATTGAATTCTTTTGTAAAACAAAAGTACGGATCGAAAATAAAATATAAATATCCAAATTACTAAAAATTGAGTTATTTTTGTAAAACAAAAGTAAAATAAAATATCAATTTCGAAATTACAAAAGTTGAGTTCTTTTGCATAGAACAAAAGTACATATCGAGAATAAAATATAAATTTCAAAATTATGAATTATTGAGTTTCTTTTTGTAAAACAAAACTACGAATGAAAAATAATATATCAATTTCGAAATTATTAAAAATTGAATTCTTTTTGTAAAACAAAAGTACGGATCGAAAATAAAATATAAATATCCAAATTACTATAAATTGAGTTCTCTTTGTAAAATAAAAGTACTGGATCCAAAATAAAATATAAATTTTGAAATTACAAAAAATTGAGTTCTTTTGCATAAAACCAAAGTACATATCGAGAATAAAATATAAATATCCAACTTACTAAAATTTGAGTTCTTTTTGTAAAACAAAAGTTGGGATCCAAAATAAAATATCAATTTCGAAATTACAAAAAATTGAGTTCTTTTGCATAAAACCAATGTACATATCGAAAATAAAATATAAAAATCCAAATTACTAAAAATTGAGTTCTTTTTGTAAAACAAAAGTAGGAATCCAAAATAAAATATCAATTTCGAAATTACAAAAGTTGAGTTCTTTTGCGTAGAACAAAAGTACATATCGAGAATAAAATATAAATTTCAAAATTATGAATTATTGAGTTTCTTTTTGTAAAACAAAACTACGAATGAAAAATAATATATCAATTTCGAAATTATTAAAAATTGAATTCTTTTTGTAAAACAAAAGTACGGATCGAAAATAAAATATTAATATCCAAATTACTATAAATTGAGTTCTCTTTGTAAAATAAAAGTACTGGATCCAAAATAAAATATAAATTTCGAAATTACAAAAATTGAGTTCTTTTGCATAAAACCAAAGTACATATCGAGAATAAAATATAAATATCCAACTTACTAAAATTTGAGTTCTTTTGTAAAACAAAAGTAGGGATCCAAAATAAAATATCAATTTCGAAATTACAAAAAATTGAGTACTTTTGCATAAAACCAATGTACATATCGAGAATAAAATATAAAAATCCAAATTACTAAAAATTGAGTTCTTTTTGTAAAACAAAAGTAGGGATCCAAAATAAAATATGAATTTCGAAATTACAAGAAATTGTGTTCTTTTGCATAGAACAAAAGTACGTATCGAGAATAAAATATAAATTTCAAAATTATGAAATATTGAGTTTCTTTTTGTAAAACAAAACTACGAATGAAAAATAATATATCAATTTCGAAATTATTAAAAATTGAATTCTTTTGTAAAACAAAAGTACGGATCGAAAATAAAATATAAATATCCAAATTACTAAAAATTGAGTTCTTTTGTAAAACAAAAGTAGGAATCCAAAATAAAATATCAATTTCGAAATTACAAAAGTTGAGTTCTTTTGCGTAGAACAAAAGTACATATCGAGAATAAAATATAAATTTCAAAATTATGAATTATTGAGTTTCTTTTTGTAAAACAAAACTACGAATGAAAAATAATATATCAATTTCGAAATTATTAAAAATTGAATTCTTTTTGTAAAACAAAAGTACTGGATCGAAAATAAAATATTAATATCCAAATTACTATAAATTGAGTTCTCCTTGTAAAATAAAAGTAGCGATCCAAAGTAAAATATAAAATTTCGAAATTACAAAAATTGAGTTCTTTTGCATAAAACCAAAGTACATATCGAGAATAAACTATAAATTTCCAAATTACTAAAAATTGAGTTCTTTTTGTAAAACAAAAGTAGGGATGCAAAATAAAATATCAATTTCGAAATTACAAAAATTGAGTTCTTTTGCATAGAACAAAAGTACGTATCGAGAATAAAATATAAATTTCAAAATTATGAAATATTGAGTTTCTTTTTGTAAAACAAAACTACGAATGAAAAATAAAATATCAATTTCGAAATTATTAAAAATTGAATTCTTTTTGTAAAACAAAAGTACGGATCGAAAATAAAATATAAATATCCAAATTACTAAAAATTGAGTTATTTTTGTAAAACAAAAGTAAAATAAAATATCAATTTCGAAATTACAAAAGTTGAGTTCTTTTGCATAGAACAAAAGTACATATCGAGAATAAAATATAAATTTCAAAATTATGAATTATTGAGTTTCTTTTTGTAAAACAAAACTACGAATGAAAAATAATATATCAATTTCGAAATTATTAAAAATTGAATTCTTTTTGTAAAACAAAAGTACGGATCGAAAATAAAATATAAATATCCAAATTACTATAAATTGAGTTCTCTTTGTAAAATAAAAGTACGGATCCAAAATAAAATATAAATTTTGAAATTACAAAAAATTGAGTTCTTTTGCATAAAACCAAAGTACATATCGAGAATAAAATATAAATATCCAACTTACTAAAATTTGAGTTCTTTTGTAAAACAAAAGTTGGGATCCAAAATAAAATATCAATTTCGAAATTACAAAAAATTGAGTTCTTTTGCATAAAACCAATGTACATATCGAAAAATTAAAAATCCAAATTACTAAAAATTGAGTTCTTTTTGTAAAACAAAAGTAGGAATCCAAAATAAAATATCAATTTCGAAATTACAAAAGTTGAGTCCTTTTGCATAGAACAAAAGTACATATCGAGAATAAAATATAAATTTTAAAATTATGAATTATTGAGTTTCTTTTTGTAAAACAAAACTACGAATGAAAAATAATATATCAATTTCGAAATTATTAAAAATTGAATTCTTTTTGTAAAACAAAAGTACTGAATCGAAAATAAAATATTAATATCCAAATTACTATAAATTGAGTTCTCCTTGTAAAATAAAAGTAGCGATCCAAAGTAAAATATAAAATTTTGAAATTACAAAAATTGAGTTCTTTTGCATAAAACCAAAGTACATATCGAGAATAAACTATAAATTTCCAAATTACTAAAAATTGAGTTCTTTTGTAAAACAAAAGTAGGGATCCAAAATAAAATATCAATTTCGAAATTACAAAAATTGAGTTCTTTTGCATAGAACAAAAGTACGTATCGAGAATAAAATATAAATTTCAAAATTATGAAATATTGAGTTTCTTTTTGTAAAACAAAACTACGAATGAAAAATAATATATCAATTTCGAAATTATTAAAAATTGAATTCTTTTGTAAAACAAAAGTACTGGATCGAAAATAAAATATTAATATCCAAATTACTATAAATTGAGTTCTCCTTGTAAAATAAAAGTAGCGATCCAAAGTAAAATATAAAATTTCGAAATTACAAAAATTGAGTTCTTTTGCATAAAACCAAAGTACATATCGAGAATAAACTATAAATTTCCAAATTACTAAAAATTGAGTTCTTTTTGTAAAACAAAAGTAGGGATCCAAAATAAAATATCAATTTCGAAATTACAAAAATTGAGTTCTTTTGCATAGAACAAAAGTACGTATCGAGAATAAAATATAAATTTCAAAATTATGAAATATTGAGTTTCTTTTTGTAAAACAAAACTACGAATGAAAAATAATATATCAATTTCGAAATTATTAAAAATTGAATTCTTTTTGTAAAACAAAAGTACGGATCGAAAATAAAATATTAATATCCAAATTACTATAAATTGAGTTCTCTTTGAAAAATAAAAGTACAGATCCAAAATAAAATATAAATTTCGAAATTACAAAAAATTGAGTTCTTTTGCATAAAACCAAAGTACATATCGAGAATAAAATATAAATATCCAACTTACTAAAATTTGAGTTCTTTTTGTAAAACAAAAGTAGGGATCCAAAATAAAATATCAATTTCGAAATTACAAAAAATTGAGTTCTTTTGCATAAAACCAATCTACATATCGAGAATAAAATATAAAAATCCAAATTACTAAAAATTGAGTTCTTTTTGTAAAACAAAAGTAGGGATCCAAAATAAAATATCAATTTCGAAATTACAAAAAATTGTGTTCTTTTGCATAGAACAAAAGTACGTATCGAGAATAAAATATAAATATCAAAATTATGAAATATTGAGTTTCTTTTTTGTAAAACAAAACTACGAATGAAAAATAATATATCAATTTCGAAATTATTAAAAATTTAATTCTTTTCAGTAAAACAAAAGTACTGGATCGAAAATAAAATATAAATATCCAAATTACTAAAAATTGAGTTATTTTTGTAAAACAAAAGTAGGGATCCAAAATAAAATATCAATTTCGAAATTACAAAAGTTGAGTTCTTTTGCATAGAACAAAAGTACATATCGAGAATAAAATATAAATTTCAAAATTATGAATTATTGAGTTTCTTTTTTGTAAAACAAAACTACGAATGAAAAATAATATATCAATTTCGAACTTATTAAAAATTGAATTCTTTTTGTAAAACAAAAGTACGGATCGAAAATAAAATATAAATATCCAAATTACTATAAATTGAGTTCTCTTTGTAAAATAAAAGTACGGATCCAAAATAAAATATAAATTTCGAAATTACAAAAAATTGAGTTCTTTTGCATAAAACCAAAGTACATATCGAGAATAAAATATAAATATCCAACTTACTAAAATTTGAGTTCTTTTGTAAAACAAAAGTAGGGATCCAAAATAAAATATCAATTTCAAAATTACAAAAAATTGAGTTCTTTTGCATAAAACCAATGTACATATCGAGAATAAAATATAAAAATCCAAATTACTAAAAATTGAGTTCTTTTGTAAAACAAAAGTAGGAATCCAAAATAAAATATCAATTTCGAAATTACAAAAGTTGAGTTCTTTTGCATAGAACAAAAGTACATATCGAGAATAAAATATAAATTTCAAAATTATGAATTATTGAGTTTCTTTTTGTAAAACAAAACTACGAATGAAAAATAATATATCAATTTCGAAATTATTAAAAATTGAATTCTTTTTGTAAAACAAAAGTACGGATCGAAAATAAAATATTAATATCCAAATTACTATAAATTGAGTTCTCCTTGTAAAATAAAAGTAGCGATCCAAAGTAAAATATAAAATTTTGAAATTACAAAAATTCATTTCTTTTGCATAAAACCAAAGTACATATCGAGAATAAACTATAAATTTCCAAATTACTAAAAATTGAGTTCTTTTGTAAAACAAAAGTAGGGATCCAAAATAAAATATCAATTTCGAAATTACAAAAGTTGAGTTCTTTTGCATAGAACAAAAGTACATATCGAGAATAAAATATAAATTTCAAAATTATGAATTATTGAGTTTTTTTGTAAAACAAAACTACGAATGAAAAATAATATATCAATTTCGAAATTATTAAAAATTGAATTCTTTTGTAAAACAAAAGTACGGATCGAAAAATAAAATATAAATATCCAAATTACTATAAATTGAGTTCTCTTTGTAAAATAAAAGTACTGGATCCAAAATAAAATATAAATTTCGAAATTACAAAAAATTGAGTTCTTTTGCATAAAACCAAAGTACATATCGAGAATAAAATATAAATATCCAACTTACTAAAATTTGAGTTCTTTTGTAAAACAAAAGTAGGGATCCAAAATAAAATATCAATTTCAAAATTACAAAAAATTGAGTTCTTTTGCATAAAACCAATGTACATATCGAGAATAAAATATAAAAATCCAAATTACTAAAAATTGAGTTCTTTTTGTAAAACAAAAGTAGGAATCCAAAATAAAATATCAATTTCGAAATTACAAAAGTTGAGTTCTTTTGCATAGAACAAAAGTACATATCGAGAATAAAATATAAATTTCAAAATTATGAATTATTGAGTTTCTTTTTGTAAAACAAAACTACGAATGAAAAATAATATATCAATTTCGAAATTATTAAAAATTGAATTCTTTTTGTAAAACAAAAGTACGGATCGAAAATAAAATATTAATATCCAAATTACTATAAATTGAGTTCTCCTTGTAAAATAAAAGTAGCGATCCAAAGTAAAATATAAAATTTCAAAATTACAAAAATTGAGTTCTTTTGCATAAAACCAAAGTACATATCGAGAATAAACTATAAATTTCCAAATTACTAAAATTGAGTTCTTTTTGTAAAACAAAAGTAGGGATCCAAAATAAAATATCAATTTCGAAATTACAAAAATTGAGTTCTTTTGCATAGAACAAAAGTACGTAGCGAGAATAAAATATAAATTTCAAAATTATGAAATATTGAGTTTCTTTTTGTAAAACAAAACTACGAATGAAAAATAATATATCAATTTCGAAATTATTAAAAATTGAATTCTTTTTGTAAAACAAAAGTACGGATCGAAAATAAAATATAAATATCCAAATTACTAAAAATTGAGTTATTTTTGTAAAACAAAAGTAAAATAAAATATCAATTTCGAAATTACAAAAGTTGAGTTCTTTTGCATAGAACAAAAGTACATATCGAGAATAAAATATAAATTTCAAAATTATGAATTATTGACTTTCTTTTTGTAAAACAAAACTACGATTGAAAAATAATATATCAATTTCGAAATTATTAAAAATTGAATTCTTTTGTAAAACAAAAGTACGGATCGAAAATAAAATATTAATATCCAAATTACTATAAATTGAGTTCTCTTTGTAAAATAAAAGTACTGGATCCAAAATAAAATATAAATTTCGAAATTACAAAAAATTGAGTTCTTTTGCATAAAACCAAAGTACATATCGAGAATAAAATATAAATATCCAACTTACTAAAATTTGAGTTCTTTTTGTAAAACAAAAGTAGGGATCCAAAATAAAATATCAATTTCGAAATTACAAAAAATTGAGTACTTTTGCATAAAACCAATGTACATATCGAGAATAAAATATAAAAATCCAAATTACTAAAAATTGAGTTCTTTTTGTAAAACAAAAGTAGGGATCCAAAATAAAATATCAATTTCGAAATTACAAAAATTGTGTTCTTTTGCATAGAACAAAAGTACGTATCGAGAATAAAATATAAATTTCAAAATTATGAAATATTGAGTTTCTTTTTGTAAAACAAAACTACGAATGAAAAATAATATATCAATTTCGAAATTATTAAAAATTGAATTCTTTTTGTAAAACAGTAGTACTGGATCGAAAATAAAATATAAATATCCAAATTACTAAAAATTGAGTTATTTTTGTAAAACAAAAGTAGGGATCCAAAATAAAATATCAATTTCGAAATTACAAAAGTTGAGTTCTTTTGCATAGAACAAAAGTACATATCGAGAATAAAATATAAATTTCAAAATTATGAATTATTGAGTTTCTTTTTGTAAAACAAAACTACGAATGAAAAATAATATATCAATTTCGAAATTATTAAAAATTGAATTCTTTTTGTAAAACAAAAGTACGGATCGAAAATAAAATATAAATATGCAAATTACTATAAATTGAGTTCTCTTTGTAAAATAAAAGTACGGATCCAAAATAAAATATAAATTTCGAAATTACAAAAATTGAGTTCTTTTGCATAAAACCAAAGTACATATCGAGAATAAAATATAAATATCCAACTTACTAAAATTTGAGTTCTTTTGTAAAACAAAAGTAGGGATCCAAAATAAAATATCAATTTCAAAATTACAAAAAATTGAGTTCTTTTGCATAAAACCAATGTACATATCGAGAATAAAATATAAAAATCCAAATTACTAAAAATTGAGTTCTTTTGTAAAACAAAAGTAGGGATCCAAAATAAAATATCAATTTCGAAATTACAAAAGTTGAGTTCTTTTGCATAGAACAAAAGTACATATCGAGAATAAAATATAAATTTCAAAATTATGAATTATTGAGTTTCTTTTTGTAAAACAAAACTACGAATGAAAAATAATATATCAATTTCGAAATTATTAAAAATTGAATTCTTTTTGTAAAACAAAAGTACGGATCGAAAATAAAATATTAATATCCAAATTACTATAAATTGAGTTCTCCTTGTAAAATAAAAGTAGCGATCCAAAGTAAAATATAAAATTTTGAAATTACAAAAAATTGATTTCTTTTGCATAAAACCAAAGTACATATCGAGAATAAACTATAAATTTCCAAATTACTAAAAATTGAGTTCTTTTTGTAAAACAAAAGTAAGGATCCAAAATAAAATATCAATTTCGAAATTACAAAAGTTGAGTTCTTTTGCATAGAACAAAAGTACATATCGAGAATAAAATATAAATTTCAAAATTATGAATTATTGAGTTTTTTTTGTAAAACAAAACTACTGAATGAAAAATAATATATCAATTTCGAAATTATTAAAAATTGAATTCTTTTGTAAAACAAAAGTACTGGATCGAAAATAAAATATAAATATCCAAATTACTATAAATTGAGTTCTCTTTGTAAAATAAAAGTACTGGATCCAAAATAAAATATAAATTTCGAAATTACAAAAAATTGAGTTCTTTTGCATAAAACCAAAGTACATATCGAGAATAAAATATAAATATCCAACTTACTAAAATTTGAGTTCTTTTTGTAAAACAAAAGTAGGGATCCAAAATAAAATATCAATTTCAAAATTACAAAAAATTGAGTTCTTTTGCATAAAACCAATGTACATATCGAGAATAAAATATAAAAATCCAAATTACTAAAAATTGAGTTCTTTTGTAAAACAAAAGTAGGAATCCAAAATAAAATATCAATTTCGAAATTACAAAAGTTGAGTTCTTTTGCATAGAACAAAAGTACATATCGAGAATAAAATATAAATTTCAAAATTATGAATTATTGAGTTTCTTTTTGTAAAACAAAACTACGAATGAAAAATAATATATCAATTTCGAAATTATTAAAAATTGAATTCTTTTGTAAAACAAAAGTACGGATCGAAAATAAAATATTAATATCCAAATTACTATAAATTGAGTTCTCCTTGTAAAATAAAAGTAGCGATCCAAAGTAAAATATAAAATTTCGAAATTACAAAAAATTGAGTTCTTTTGCATAAAACCAAAGTACATATCGAGAATAAACTATAAATTTCCAAATTACTAAAAATTGAGTTCTTTTTGTAAAACAAAAGTAGGGATCCAAAATAAAATATCAATTTCGAAATTACAAAAATTGAGTTCTTTTGCATAGAACAAAAGTACGTAGCGAGAATAAAATATAAATTTCAAAATTATGAAATATTGAGTTTCTTTTTGTAAAACAAAACTACGAATGAAAAATAATATATCAATTTCGAAATTATTAAAAATTGAATTCTTTTGTAAAACAAAAGTACTGGATCGAAAATAAAATATAAATATCCAAATTACTAAAAATTGAGTTATTTTTGTAAAACAAAAGTAAAATAAAATATCAATTTCGAAATTACAAAAGTTGAGTTCTTTTGCATAGAACAAAAGTACATATCGAGAATAAAATATAAATTTCAAAATTATGAATTATTGAGTTTCTTTTTGTAAAACAAAACTACGATTGAAAAATAATATATCAATTTCGAAATTATTAAAAATTGAATTCTTTTGTAAAACAAAAGTACTGGATCGAAAATAAAATATTAATATCCAAATTACTATAAATTGAGTTCTCTTTGTAAAATAAAAGTACTGGATCCAAAATAAAATATAAATTTCGAAATTACAAAAAATTGAGTTCTTTTGCATAAAACCAAAGTACATATCGAGAATAAAATATAAATATCCAACTTACTAAAATTTGAGTTCTTTTGTAAAACAAAAGTAGGGATCCAAAATAAAATATCAATTTCGAAATTACAAAAAATTGAGTTCTTTTGCATAAAACCAATGTACATATCGAGAATAAAATATAAAAATCCAAATTACTAAAAATTGAGTTCTTTTTGTAAAACAAAAGTAGGGATCCAAAATAAAATATCAATTTCGAAATTACAAAAATTGTGTTCTTTTGCATAGAACAAAAGTACGTATCGAGAATAAAATATAAATATCAAAATTATGAAATATTGAGTTTCTTTTTGTAAAACAAAACTACGAATGAAAAATAATATATCAATTTCGAAATTATTAAAAATTGAATTCTTTTTGTAAAACAAAAGTACGGATCGAACATAAAATATAAATATCCAAATTACTAAAAATTGAGTTATTTTTGTAAAACAAAAGTAAAATAAAATATCAATTTCGAAATTACAAAAGTTGAGTTCTTTTGCATAGAACAAAAGTACATATCGAGAATAAAATATAAATTTCAAAATTATGAATTATTGAGTTTCTTTTTGTAAAACAAAACTACGAATGAAAAATAATATATCAATTTCGAAATTATTAAAAATTGAATTCTTTTGTAAAACAAAAGTACGGATCGAAAATAAAATATTAATATCCAAATTACTATAAATTGAGTTCTCTTTGTAAAATAAAAGTACGGATCCAAAATAAAATATAAATTTCGAAATTACAAAAAATTGAGTTCTTTTGCATAAAACCAAAGTACATATCGAGAATAAAATATAAATATCCAACTTACTAAAATTTAAGTTCTTTTGTAAAACAAAAGTAGGGATCCAAAATAAAATATCAATTTCGAAATTACAAAAAATTGAGTACTTTTGCATAAAACCAATGTACATATCGAGAATAAAATATAAAAATCCAAATTACTAAAAATTGAGTTCTTTTTGTAAAACAAAAGTAGGGATCCAAAATAAAATATCAATTTCGAAATTACAAAAATTGTGTTCTTTTGCATAGAACAAAAGTACGTATCGAGAATAAAATATAAATTTCAAAATTATGAAATATTGAGTTTCTTTTTGTAAAACAAAACTACGAATGAAAAATAATATATCAATTTCGAAATTATTAAAAATTGAATTCTTTTTGTAAAACAAAAGTACGGATCGAAAATAAAATATAAATATCCAAATTACTAAAAATTGAGTTATTTTTGTAAAACAAAAGTAGGGATCCAAAATAAAATATCAATTTCGAAATTACAAAAGTTGAGTTCTTTTGCATAGAACAAAAGTACATATCGAGAATAAAATATAAATTTCAAAATTATGAATTATTGAGTTTCTTTTTGTAAAACAAAACTACGAATGAAAAATAATATATCAATTTCGAAATTATTAAAAATTGAATTCTTTTGTAAAACAAAAGTACGGATCGAAAATAAAATATTAGTATCCAAATTACTATAAATTGAGTTCTCTTTGTAAAATAAAAGTACTGGATCCAAAATAAAATATAAATTTCGAAATTACAAAAAATTGAGTTCTTTTGCATAAAACCAAAGTACATATCGAGAATAAAATATAAATATCCAACTTACTAAAATTTGAGTTCTTTTGTAAAACAAAAGTAGGGATCCAAAATAAAATATCAATTTCGAAATTACAAAAAATTGAGTTCTTTTGCATAAAACCAATGTACATATCGAGAATAAAATATAAAAATCCAAATTACTAAAAATTGAGTTCTTTTTGTAAAACAAAAGTAGGGATCCAAAATAAAATATCAATTTCGAAATTACAAAAATTGTTTTCTTTTGCATAGAACAAAAGTACGTATCGAGAATAAAATATAAATATCAAAATTATGAAATATTGAGTTTCTTTTTGTAAAACAAAACTACGAATGAAAAATAATATATCAATTTCGAAATTATTAAAAATTGAATTCTTTTGTAAAACAAAAGTACTGGATCGAAAATAAAATATAAATATCCAAATTACTAAAAATTGAGTTATTTTTGTAAAACAAAAGTAAAATAAAATATCAATTTCGAAATTACAAAGGTTGAGTTCTTTTGCATAGAACAAAAGTACATATCGAGAATAAAATATAAATTTCAAAATTATGAATTATTGAGTTTCTTTTTGTAAAACAAAACTACGAATGAAAAATAATATATCAATTTCGAAATTATTAAAAATTGAATTCTTTTGTAAAACAAAAGTATGGATCGAAAATAAAATATAAATATCCAAATTACTAAAAATTGAGTTATTTTTGTAAAACAAAAGTAGGGATCCAAAATAAAATATCAATTTCGAAATTACAAAAGTTGAGTTCTTTTGCATAGAACAAAAGTACATATCGAGAATAAAATATAAATTTCAAAATTATGAATTATTGAGTTTCTTTTTGTAAAACAAAACTACGAATGAAAAATAATATATCAATTTCGAAATTATTAAAAATTGAATTCTTTTGTAAAACAAAAGTACGGATCGAAAATAAAATATTAATATCCAAATTACTATAAATTGAGTTCTCTTTGTAAAATAAAAGTACTGGATCCAAAATAAAATATAAATTTCGAAATTACAAAAAATTGAGTTCTTTTGCATAAAACCAAAGTACATATCGAGAATAAAATATAAATATCCAACTTACTAAAATTTGAGTTCTTTTGTAAAACAAAAGTAGGGATCCAAAATAAAATATCAATTTCGAAATTACAAAAAATTGAGTTCTTTTGCATAAAACCAATGTACATATCGAGAATAAAATATAAAAATCCAAATTACTAAAAATTGAGTTCTTTTGTAAAACAAAAGTAGGGATCCAAAATAAAATATCAATTTCGAAATTACAAAAAATTGTGTTCTTTTGCATAGAACAAAAGTACGTATCGAGAATAAAATATAAATATCAAAATTATGAAATATTGAGTTTCTTTTTTGTAAAACAAAACTACGAATGAAAAATAATATATCAATTTCGAAATTATTAAAAATTGAATTCTTTTTGTAAAACAAAAGTACGGATCGAACATAAAATATAAATATCCAAATTACTAAAAATTGAGTTATTTTTGTAAAACAAAAGTAAAATAAAATATCAATTTCGAAATTACAAAAAGTTGAGTTCTTTTGCATAGAACAAAAGTACATATCGAGAATAAAATATAAATTTCAAAATTATGAATTATTGAGTTTCTTTTTTGTAAAACAAAACTACGAATGAAAAATAATATATCAATTTCGAAATTATTAAAAATTGAATTCTTTTTGTAAAACAAAAGTACGGATCGAAAATAAAATATTAATATCCAAATTACTATAAATTGAGTTCTCTTTGTAAAATAAATGTACGGATCCAAAATAAAATATAAATTTCGAAATTACAAAAAATTGAGTTCTTTTGCATAAAACCAAAGTACATATCGAGAATAAAATATAAATATCCAACTTACTAAAATTTAAGTTCTTTTGTAAAACAAAAGTAGGGATCCAAAATAAAATATCAATTTCGAAATTACAAAAAATTGAGTACTTTTGCATAAAACCAATGTACATATCGAGAATAAAATATAAAAATCTAAATTCCTAAAAATTGAGTTCTTTTTGTAAAACAAAAGTAGGGATCCAAAATAAAATATCAATTTCGAAATTACAAAAATTGTGTTCTTTTGCATAGAACAAAAGTACGTATCGAGAATAAAATATAAATTTCAAAATTATGAAATATTGAGTTTCTTTTTGTAAAACAAAACTACGAATGAAAAATAATATATCAATTTCGAAATTATTAAAAATTGAATTCTTTTTGTAAAACAAAAGTACGGATCGAAAATAAAATATAAATATCCAAATTACTAAAAATTGAGTTATTTTTGTAAAACAAAAGTAGGGATCCAAAATAAAATATCAATTTCGAAATTACAAAAAATTGTGTTCTTTTGCATAGAACAAAAGTACGTATCGAGAATAAAATATAAATTTCAAAATTATGAAATATTGAGTTTCTTTTTTGTAAAACAAAACTACGAATGAAAAATAATATATCAATTTCGAAATTATTAAAAATTGAATTCTTTTTGTAAAACAAAAGTACGGATCGAAAATAAAATATTAGTATCCAAATTACTATAAATTGAGTTCTCTTTGTAAAATAAAAGTACGGATCCAAAATAAAATATAAATTTCGAAATTACAAAAAATTGAGTTCTTTTGCATAAAACCAAAGTACATATCGAGAATAAAATATAAATATCCAACTTACTAAAATTTGAGTTCTTTTTGTAAAACAAAAGTAGGGATCCAAAATAAAATATCAATTTCGAAATTACAAAAAATTGAGTTCTTTTGCATAAAACCAATGTACATATCGAGAATAAAATATAAAAATCCAAATTACTAAAAATTGAGTTCTTTTGTAAAACAAAAGTAGGGATCCAAAATAAAATATCAATTTCGAAATTACAAAAAATTGTTTTCTTTTGCATAGAACAAAAGTACGTATCGAGAATAAAATATAAATATCAAAATTATGAAATATTGAGTTTCTTTTTTGTAAAACAAATCTACGAATGAAAAATAATATATCAATTTCGAAATTATTAAAAATTGAATTCTTTTTGTAAAACAAAAGTACGGATCGAAAATAAAATATAAATATCCAAATTACTAAAAATTGAGTTATTTTTGTAAAACAAAAGTAAAATAAAATATCAATTTCGAAATTACAAAAGTTGAGTTCTTTTGCATAGAACAAAAGTACATATCGAGAATAAAATATAAATTTCAAAATTATGAATTATTGAGTTTCTTTTTGTAAAACAAAACTACGAATGAAAAATAATATATCAATTTCGAAATTATTAAAAATTGAATTCTTTTGTAAAACAAAAGTACTGGATCGAAAATAAAATATAAATATCCAAATTACTAAAAATTGAGTTATTTTTGTAAAACAAAAGTAGGGATCCAAAATAAAATATCAATTTCGAAATTACAAAAAGTTGAGTTCTTTTGCATAGAACAAAAGTACATATAGAGAATAAAATATAAATTTCAAAATTATGAATTACTGAGTTTCTTTTTTGTAAAACAAAACTACGAATGAAAAATAATATATCAATTTCGAAATTATTAAAAATTGAATTCTTTTTGTAAAACAAAAGTACGGATCGAAAATAAAATATAAATATCCAAATTACTATAAATTGAGTTCTCTTTGTAAAATAAAAGTACGGATCCAAAATAAAATATAAATTCGGAATAACAAAAAATTGAGTTCTTTTGCATAAAACCAAAGTACATATATCGAGAATAAAATATAAATATCCAACTTACTAAAATTTGAGTTCTTTTTGTAAAACAAAAGTAGGGATCCAAAATAAAATATCAATTTCGAAATTACAAAAAATTGAGTTCTTTTGCATAAAACCAATGTACATATCGAGAATAAAATATAAAAATCCAAATTACTAAAAATTGAGTTCTTTTTGTAAAACAAAAGTAGGAATCCAAAATAAAATATCAATTTCGAAATTACAAAAAATTGTGTATTTTTGCATAGAACAAAAGTACGTATCGAGAATAAAATATAAATTTCAAAATTATGAAATATTGAGTTTCTTTTTCGTAAAACAAAACTACGAATGAAATATAATATATCAATTTCGAAATTATTAAAAATTGAATTCTTTTCGTAAAACAAAAGTACGGATCGAAAATAAAATATAAATATCCAAATTACTATAAATTGAGTTATTTTTGTAAAACAAAAATAGGGATCCAAAATAAAATATCAATTTCGAAATTACAAAAAGTTGAGTTCTTTTGCATACAACAAAAGTACATATCGAGAATAAAATATAAATTTCAAAATTATGAATTATTGAGTTTCTTTTTTGTAAAACAAAACTACGAATGAAAAATAATATATCAATTTCGAAATTATTAAAAATTGAATTCTTTTTGTAAAACAAAAGTACGGATCGAAAATAAAATATTAATATCCAAATTACTATAAATTGAGTTCTCTTTGTAAAATAAAAGTACGGATCCAAAATAAAATATAAATTTCGAAATTACAAAAAATTGAGTTCTTTTGCATAAAACCAAAGTACATATCGAGAATAAAATATAAATATCCAACTTACTAAAATTTGAGTTCTTTTTGTAAAACAAAAGTAGGGATCCAAAATAAAATATCAATTTCGAAATTACAAAAAGTTGAGTTCTTTTGCATAGAACAAAAGTACATATCGAGAATAAAATATAAATTTCAAAATTATGAATTATTGAGTTTCTTTTTTGTAAAACAAAACTACGAATGAAAAATAGTATATCAATTTCGAAATTATTAAAAATTGAATTCTTTTTGTAAAACAAAAGTACGGATCGAAAATAAAATATTAATATCCAAATTACTATAAATTGAGTTCTCTTTGTAAAATAAAAGTACGGATCCAAAATAAAATATAAATTTCGAAATTACAAAAAATTGAGTTCTTTTGCATAAAACCAAAGTACATATCGAGAATAAAATATAAATATCCAACTTACTAAAATTTGAGTTCTTTTTGTAAAACAAAAGTAGGGATCCAAAATAAAATATCAATCTCAAAATTACAAAAAATTGAGTACTTTTGCATAAAACCAATGTACATATCGAGAATAAAATATAAAAATCCAAATTTCTAAAAATTGAGTTCTTTTTGTAAAACAAAAGTAGGGATCCAAAATAAAATATCAATTTCGAAATTACAAAAAATTGTGTTCTTTTGCATAGAACAAAAGTACGTATCGAGAATAAAATATAAATTTCAAAATTATGAAATATTGAGTTTCTTTTTGTAAAACAAAACTACGAATGAAAAATAATATATCAATTTCGAAATTATTAAAAATTGAATTCTTTTTGTAAAACAAAAGTACTGGATCGAAAATAAAATATAAATATCCAAATTACTATAAATTGAGTTCTCTTGGTAAAACAAAAGAGGGGATCCAAAATAAAATATCAATTTCGAAATTACAAAAAATTGAGTTCTTTTGCATAAAACCAATGTACATATCGAGAATAAAATATAAAAATCCAAATTACTAAAAATTGAGTTCTTTTTGTAAAACAAAAGTAGGGATCCAAAATAAAATATCAATTTCGAAATTACAAAAATTGTGTTCTTTTGCATAGAACAAAAGTACGTATCGAGAATAAAATATAAATTTCAAAGTTATGAAATATTGAGTTTCTTTTTTGTAAAACAAAACTACGAATGAAAAATAATATATCAATTTCGAAATTATTAAAAATTGAATTCTTTTTGTAAAACAAAAGTACGGATCAAAAATAAAATATAAATATCCAAATTACTAAAAATTGAGTTATTTTTGTAAAACAAAAGTAGGGATCCAAAATAAAATATCAATTTCGAAATTACAAAAAGTTAAGTTCTTTTGCATAGAACAAAAGTACATATCGAGAATAAAATATAAATTTCAAAATTATGAATTATTGAGTTTCTTTTTGTAAAACAAAACTACGAATGAAAAATAATATATCAATTTCGAAATTATTAAAAATTGAATTCTTTTTGTAAAACAAAAGTACGGATCGAAAATAAAATATAAATATCCAAATTACTATAAATTGAGTTCTCTTTGTAAAATAAAAGTACTGGATCCAAAATAAAATATAAATTCGGAATAACAAAAAATTGAGTTCTTTTGCATAAAACCAAAGTACATATATCGAGAATAAAATATAAATATCCAACTTACTAAAATTTGAGTTCTTTTTGTAAAACAAAAGTAGGGATCCAAAATAAAATATCAATTTCGAAATTACAAAAAATTGAGTTCTTTTGCATAAAACCAATGTACATATCGAGAATAAAATATAAAAATCCAAATTACTAAAAATTGAGTTCTTTTTGTAAAACAAAAGTAGGAATCCAAAATAAAATATCAATTTCGAAATTACAAAAAATTGTGTTCTTTTGCATAGAACAAAAGTACGTATCGAGAATAAAATATAAATTTCAAAATTATGAAATATTGAGTTTCTTTTTTGTAAAACAAAACTACGAATGAAATATAATATATCAATTTCGAAATTATTAAAAATTGAATTCTTTTTGTAAAACAAAAGTACGGATCGAAAATGAAATATAAATATCCAAATTACTATAAATTGAGTTATTTTTATAAAACAAAAGTAGGGATCCAAAATAAAATATCAATTTCGAAATTACAAAAAGTTGAGTTCTTTTGCATAGAACAAAAGTACATATCGAGAATAAAATATAAATTTCAAAATTATGAATTATTGAGTTTCTTTTTTGTAAAACAAAACTACGAATGAAAAATAATATATCAATTTCGAAATTATTAAAAATTGAATTCTTTTTGTAAAACAAAAGTACGGATCGAAAATAAAATATAAATATCCAAATTACTATAAATTGAGTTCTCTTTGAAAAATAAAAGTACGGATCCAAAATAAAATATAAATTTCGAAATTACAAAAAATTGAGTTCTTTTGCATAAAACCAAAGTACATATCGAGAATAAAATATAAATATCCACCTTACTAAAATTTGAGTTCTTTTTGTAAAACAAAAGTAGGGATCCAAAATAAAATATCAATTTCGAAATTACAAAAAATTGAGTTCTTTTGCATAAAACCAATGTATATATCGAGAATAAAATATAAAAATCCAAATTACTAAAAATTGAGTTCTTTTTGTAAAACAAAAGTAGGGATCCAAAATAAAATATCAATTTCGAAATTACAAAAAATTGTGTTCTTTTGCATAGAACAAAAGTACGTATCGAGAATAAAATATAAATTTCAAAATTATGAAATATTGAGTTTCTTTTTTGTAAAACAAAACTACGAATGAAAAATAATATATCAATTTCGAAATTATTAAAAATTGAATTCTTTTTGTAAAACAAAAGTACGGATCGGAAATAAAATATAAATATCCAAATTACTATAAATTGAGTTCTCTTGGTAAAACAAAAGAGGGGATCCAAAATAAAATATAAATTTCGAAATTACAAAAAATTGAGTTCTTTTGCATAAAACCAATGTACATATCGAGAATAAAATATAAAAATCCAAATTACTAAAAATTGAGTTCTTTTTGTAAAACAAAAGTACGGATCCAAAGTAAAATATCAATTTCGAAATTACAAAAAATTGTGTTCTTTTGCATAGAACAAAAGTACGTATCGAGAATAAAATATAAATTTCAAAATTATGAAATATTGAGTTTCTTTTTTGTAAAACAAAACTACGAATGAAAAATAATATATCAATATCGCAATTATTAAAAATTGAATTCTTTTTGTAAAACAAAAGTACGGATTGAAAATAAAATATAAATATCCAAATTACTATAAATTGAGTTCTCTTGGTAAAACAAAAGAGGGGATCCAAAATAAAATATCAATTTCGAAATTACAAAAAATTGAGTTCTTTTGCATAAAACCAATGTACATATCGAGAATAAAATATAAAAATCCAAATTACTAAAAATTGAGTTCTTTTTGTAAAACAAAAGTAGGGATCCAAAATAAAATATCAATTTCGAAATTACAAAAAATTGTGTTCTTTTGTATAGAACAAAAGTACGTATCGAGAATAATATATAAATTTCAAAATTATGAAATATTGAGTTTCTTTTTTGTAAAACAAAACTACAAATGAAAAATAATATATCAATTTCGAAATTATTAAAAATTGAATTCTTTTTGTAAAACAAAAGTACGGATCGAAAATAAAATATAAATATCCAAATTACTATAAATTGAGTTCTTTTTGTAAAACAAAAGTAGGGATCCAAAATAAAATATCAATTTCGAAATTACAAAAATTGTGTTCTTTTGCATAGAACAAAAGTACGTATCGAGAATAAAATATAAATTTCAAAATTATGAAATATTGAGTTTCTTTTTGTAAAACAAAACTACGAATGAAAAATAATATATCAATTTCGAAATTATTAAAAATTGAATTCTTTTTGTAAAACAAAAGTACTGGATCGAAAATAAAATATAAATATCCAAATTACTATAAATTGAGTTCTCTTGGTAAAACAAAAGAGGGATCCAAAATAAAATATCAATTTCGAAATTACAAAAATTGAGTTCTTTTGCATAAAACCAATGTACATATCGAGAATAAAATATAAAAATCCAAATTACTAAAAATTGAGTTATTTTTGTAAAACAAAAGTAGGGATCCAAAATAAAATATCAATTTCGAAATTACAAAAAATTGTGTTCTTTTGCATAGAACAAAAGTACGTATCGAGAATAAAATATAAATTTCAAAATTATGAAATATTGAGTTTCTTTTTTGTAAAACAAAACTACGAATGAAAAATAATATATCAATTTCGAAATTATTAAAAATTGAATTCTTTTTGTAAAACAAAAGTACGGATCGAAAATAAAATATAAATATCCAAAATACTATAAATTGAGTTCTCTTGGTAAAACAAAAGAGGGGATCCAAAATAAAATATCAATTTCGAAATTACAAAAAATTGAGTTCTTTTGCATAAAACCAATGTACATATCGAGAATAAAATATAAAAATCCAAATTACTAAAAATTGAGTTCTTTTTGTAAAACAAAAGTAGGGATCCAAAATAAAATATCAATTTCGAAATTACAAAAATTGTGTTCTTTTGCATAGAACAAAAGTAAGTATCGAGAATAAAATATAAATTTCAAAATTATGAAATATTGAGTTTCTTTTTTGTAAAACAAAACTACAAATGAAAAATAATATATCAATTTCGAAATTATTAAAAATTGAATTCTTTTTGTAAAACAAAAGTACGGATCGAAAATAAAATATAAATATCCAAATTACTAAAAATTGAGTTATTTTTGTAAAACAAAAGTAGGGATCCAAAATAAAATATCAATTTCGAAATTACAAAAATTGTGTTCTTTTGCATAGAACAAAAGTACGTATCGAGAATAAAATATAAATTTCAAAATTATGAAATATTGAGTTTCTTTTTGTAAAACAAAACTACGAATGAAAAATAATATATCAATTTCGAAATTATTAAAAATTGAATTCTTTTTGTAAAACAAAAGTACTGGATCGAAAATAAAATATAAATATCCAAATTACTATAAATTGAGTTCTCTTGGTAAAACAAAAGAGGGATCCAAAATAAAATATCAATTTCGAAATTACAAAAAATTGAGTTCTTTTGCATAAAACCAATGTACATATCGAGAATAAAATATAAAAATCCAAATTACTAAAAATTGAGTTCTTTTGTAAAACAAAAGTAGGGATCCAAAATAAAATATCAATTTCGAAATTACAAAAATTGTGTTCTTTTGCATAGAACAAAAGTACGTATCGAGAATAAAATATAAATTTCAAAATTATGAAATATTGAGTTTCTTTTTGTAAAACAAAACTACAAATGAAAAATAATATATCAATTTCGAAATTATTAAAAATTGAATTCTTTTTGTAAAACAAAAGTACGGATCGAAAATAAAATATAAATATCCAAATTACTAAAATTGAGTTATTTTTGTAAAACAAAAGTAGGGATCCAAAATAAAATATCAATTTCAGAATTACAAAAATTGTGTTCTTTTGCATAGAACAAAAGTACGTATCGAGAATAAAATATAAATTTCAAAATTATGAAATATTGAGTTTCTTTTTGTAAAACAAAACTACGAATGAAAAATAATATATCAATTTCGAAATTATTAAAAATTGAATTCTTTTTGTAAAACAAAAGTACGGATCGAAAATAAAATATAAATATCCAAATTACTATAAATTGAGTTCTCTTGGTAAAACAAAAGAGGGGATCCAAAATAAAATATCAATTTCGAAATTACAAAAAATTGAGTTCTTTTGCATAAAACCAATGTACATATCGAGAATAAAATATAAAAATCCAAATTACTAAAAATTGAGTTCTTTTTGTAAAACAAAAGTAGGGATCCAAAATAAAATATCAATTTCGAAATTACAAAAAATTGTGTTCTTTTGCATAGAACAAAAGTACGTATCGAGAATAAAATATAAATTTCAAAATTATGAAATATTGAGTTTCTTTTTGTAAAACAAAACTACGAATGAAAAATAATATATCAATTTCGAAATTATTAAAAATTGAATTCTTTTGTAAAACAAAAGTACTGGATCGAAAATAAAATATAAATATCCAAAATACTATAAATTGAGTTCTCTTGGTAAAACAAAAGAGGGGATCCAAAATAAAATATCAATTTCGAAATTACAAAAAATTGAGTTCTTTTGCATAAAACCAATGTACATATCGAGAATAAAATATAAAAATCCAAATTACTAAAAATTGAGTTCTTTTTGTAAAACAAAAGTAGGGATCCAAAATAAAATATCAATTTCGAAATTACAAAAAATTGTGTTCTTTTGCATAGAACAAAAGTACGTATCGAGAATAAAATATAAATTTCAAAATTATGAAATATTGAGTTTCTTTTTGTAAAACAAAACTACAAATGAAAAATAATATATCAATTTCGAAATTATTAAAAATTGAATTCTTTTGTAAAACAAAAGTACGGATCGAAAATAAAATATAAATATCCAAATTACTAAAAATTGAGTTCTTTTTGTAAAACAAAAGTAGGGATCCAAAATAAAATATCAATTTCGAAATTACAAAAAATTGTGTTCTTTTGCATAGAACAAAAGTACGTATCGAGAATAAAATATAAATTTCAAAATTATGAAATATTGAGTTTCTTTTTGTAAAACAAAACTACGAATGAAAAATAATATATCAATTTCGAAATTATTAAAAATTGAATTCTTTTTGTAAAACAAAAGTACTGGATCGAAAATAAAATATAAATATCCAAAATACTATAAATTGAGTTCTCTTGGTAAAACAAAAGAGGGGATCCAAAATAAAATATCAATTTCGAAATTACAAAAAATTGAGTTCTTTTGCATAAAACCAATGTACATATCGAGAATAAAATATAAAAATCCAAATTACTAAAAATTGAGTTCTTTTTGTAAAACAAAAGTAGGGATCCAAAATAAAATATCAATTTCGAAATTACAAAAATTGTGTTCTTTTGCATAGAACAAAAGTACGTATCGAGAATAAAATATAAATTTCAAAATTATGAAATATTGAGTTTCTTTTTGTAAAACAAAACTACAAATGAAAAATAATATATCAATTTCGAAATTATTAAAAATTGAATTCTTTTGTAAAACAAAAGTACGGATCGAAAATAAAATATAAATATCCAAATTACTAAAAATTGAGTTATTTTTGTAAAACAAAAGTAGGGATCCAAAATAAAATATCAATTTCGAAATTACAAAAATTGTGTTCTTTTGCATAGAACAAAAGTACGTATCGAGAATAAAATATAAATTTCAAAATTATGAAATATTGAGTTTCTTTTTGTAAAACAAAACTACGAATGAAAAACAATATATCAATTTCGAAATTATTAAAAATTGAATTCTTTTTGTAAAACAAAAGTACGGATCGAAAATAAAATATAAATATTCAAATTACTATAAATTGAGTTCTCTTGGTAAAACAAAAGAGGGGATCCAAAATAAAATATCAATTTCGAAATTACAAAAAATTGAGTTCTTTTGCATAAAACCAATGTACATATCGAGAATAAAATATACAAATCCAAATTACTAAAAATTGAGTTCTTTTTGTAAAACAAAAGTAGGGATCCAAAATAAAATATCAATTTCGAAATTACAAAAAATTGTGTTCTTTTGCATAGAACAAAAGTACGTATCGAGAATAAAATATAAATTTCAAAATTATGAAATATTGAGTTTCTTTTTTGTAAAACAAAACTACAAATGAAAAATAATATATCAATTTCGAAATTATTAAAAATTGAATTCTTTTTGTAAAACAAAAGTACGGATCGAAAATAAAATATAAATATCCAAATTACTAAAAATTGAGTTATTTTTGTAAAACAAAAGTAGGGATCCAAAATAAAATATCAATTTCGAAATTACAAAAATTGTGTTCTTTTGCATAGAACAAAAGTACGTATCGAGAATAAAATATAAATTTCAAAATTATGAAATATTGAGTTTCTTTTTGTAAAACAAAACTACGAATGAAAAATAATATATCAATTTCGAAATTATTAAAAATTGAATTCTTTTTGTAAAACAAAAGTACTGGATCGAAAATAAAATATAAATATCCAAATTACTATAAATTGAGTTCTCTTGGTAAAACAAAAGAGGGGATCCAAAATAAAATATCAATTTCGAAATTACAAAAAATTGAGTTCTTTTGCATAAAACCAATGTACATATCGAGAATAAAATATAAAAATCCAAATTACTAAAAATTGAGTTCTTTTTGTAAAACAAAAGTAGGGATCCAAAATAAAATATCAATTTCGAAATTACAAAAATTGTGTTCTTTTGCATAGAACAAAAGTACGTATCGAGAATAAAATATAAATTTCAAAATTATGAAATATTGAGTTTCTTTTTGTAAAACAAAACTACGAATGAAAAATAATATATCAATTTCGAAATTATTAAAAATTGAATTCTTTTGTAAAACAAAAGTACGGATCGAAAATAAAATATAAATATCCAAAATACTATAAATTGAGTTCTCTTGGTAAAACAAAAGAGGGATCCAAAATAAAATATCAATTTCGAAATTACAAAAAATTGAGTTCTTTTGCATAAAACCAATGTACATATCGAGAATAAAATATAAAAATCCAAATTACTAAAAATTGAGTTCTTTTGTAAAACAAAAGTAGGGATCCAAAATAAAATATCAATTTCGAAATTACAAAAATTGTGTTCTTTTGCATAGAACAAAAGTACGTATCGAGAATAAAATATAAATTTCAAAATTATGAAATATTGAGTTTCTTTTTGTAAAACAAAACTACAAATGAAAAATAATATATCAATTTCGAAATTATTAAAATTGAATTCTTTTGTAAAACAAAAGTACTGGATCGAAAATAAAATATAAATATCCAAATTACTAAAAATTGAGTTATTTTTGTAAAACAAAAGTAGGGATCCAAAATAAAATATCAATTTCGAAATTACAAAAATTGTGTTCTTTTGCATAGAACAAAAGTACGTATCGAGAATAAAATATAAATTTCAAAATTATGAAATATTGAGTTTCTTTTTGTAAAACAAAACTACGAATGAAAAATAATATATCAATTTCGAAATTATTAAAAATTGAATTCTTTTTGTAAAACAAAAGTACGGATCGAAAATAAAATATAAATATCCAAATTACTAAAAATTGAGTTCTTTTTGTAAAACAAAAGTAGGGATCCAAAATAAAATATCAATTTCGAAGTTACAAAAGTTGAGTTCTTTTGCATAGAACAAAAGTACGTATCGAGAATAAAATATAAATTTCAAAATTATGAAATATTGAGTTTCTTTTTGCAAAACAAAACTACGAATGAAAAATAATATATCAATTTCGAAATTATTAAAAATTGAATTCTTTTGTAAAACAAAAGTACTGGATCGAAAATAAAATATAAATATCCAAATTACTATAAATTGAGTTCTCCTTGTAAAATAAAAGTAGCGATCCAAAGTAAAATATAAAATTTCGAAATTACAAAAAATTGAGTTCTTTTGTATAAAACCAAAGTACATATCGAGAATAAACTATAAATTTCCAAATTACTAAAAATTGAGTTCTTTTTGTAAAACAAAAGTAGGGATCCAAAATAAAATATCAATTTCGAAATTACAAAAATTGAGTTCTTTTGCATAGAACAAAAGTACGTATCGAGAATAAAATATAAATTTCAAAATTATGAAATATTGAGTTTCTTTTTGTAAAACAAAACTACGAATGAAAAATAATATATCAATTTCGAAATTATTAAAAATTGAATTCTTTTTGTAAAACAAAAGTACGGATCGAAAATAAAATATAAATATCCAAATTACTATAAATTGAGTTCTCTTGGTAAAACAAAAGAGGGGATCCAAAATAAAATATCAATTTCGAAATTACAAAAAATTGAGTTCTTTTGCATAAAACCAATGTACATATCGAGAATAAAATATAAAAATCCAAATTACTAAAAATTGAGTTTTTTTGTAAAACAAAAGTAGGGATCCAAAATAAAATATCAATTTCGAAATTACAAAAAATTGTGTTCTTTTGCATAGAACAAAAGTACGTATCGAGAATAAAATATAAATTTCAAAATTATGAAATATTGAGTTTCTTTTTGTAAAACAAAACTACGAATGAAAAATAATATATCAATTTCGAAATTATTAAAAATTGAATTCTTTTGTAAAACAAAAGTACGGATCAAAACTAAAATATAAATATCCAAATTACTATAAATTGAGTTCTCTTGGTAAAACAAAAGAGGGATCCAAAATAAAATATCAATTTCGAAATTACAAAAATTGAGTTCTTTTGCATAAAACCAATGTACATATCGAGAATAAAATATAAAAATCCAAATTACTAAAAATTGAGTTCTTTTTGTAAAACAAAAGTAGGGATCCAAAATAAAATATCGATTTCGAAATTACAAAAATTGTGTTCTTTTGTATAGAACAAAAGTACGTATCGAGAATAAAATATAAATTTCAAAATTATGAAATATTGAGTTTCTTTTTGTAAAACAAAACTACGAATGAAAAATAATATATCAATTTCGAAATTATTAAAAATTGAATTCTTTTTGTAAAACAAAAGTTCGGATCGAAAATAAAATATAAATATCCAAATTAATATAAATTGAGTTCTCTTGGTAAAACAAAAGAGGGGATCCAAAATAACATATCAATTTCGAAATTACAAAAAATTGAGTTCTTTTGCATAAAACCAATGTACATATCGAGAAGAAAATATAAAAATCCAAATTACTAAAACTTGAGTTCTTTTTGTAAAACAAAAGTACGGATCCAAAATAAAATATCAATTTCGAAATTACAAAAAATTGTGTTCTTTTGCATAGAACAAAAGTACGTATCGAGAATAAAATATAAGTTTCAAAATTATGAAATATTGAGTTTCTTTTTTGTAAAAAAAAACTACGAATGAAAAATAATATATCAATTTCGAAATTATTAAAAATTGAATTCTTTTTGTAAAACAAAAGTACGGATCGAAAATGAAATATAAATATCCAAATTACTATAAATTGAGTTCTCTTGGTAAAACAAAAGAGGGGATCCAAAATAAAATATCAATTTTGAAATTACAAAAAATTGAGTTCTTTTGCATAAAACCAATGTACATATCGAGAATAAAATATAAAAATCCAAATTACTAAAAATTGAGTTCTTTTTGTAAAAGAAAAGTAGGGATCCAAAATAAAATATCAATTTCGAAATTACAAAAATTGTGTTCTTTTGCATAGAACAAAAGTACGTATCGAGAATAAAATATAAATTTCAAAATTATGAAATATTGAGTTTCTTTTTGTAAAACAAAACTACGAATGAAATATAATATATCAATTTCGAAATTATTAAAAATTGAATTCTTTTGTAAAACAAAAGTACGGATCGAAAATAAAATATAAATATCCAAATTACTATAAATTGAGTTCTCTTTGTAAAATAAAAGTACGGATCCAAAATAAAATATAAATTTCGAAATTAAAAAAATTGAGTTCTTTTGCATAAAACCAATGTACATATCGAGAATAAAATATAAAAATCCAAATTACTAAAAATTGAGTTCTTTTGTAAAACAAAAGTAGGGATCCAAAATAAAATATCAATTTCGAAATTACAAAAATTGTGTTCTTTTGCATAGAACAAAAGTACGTATCGAGAATAAAATATAAATTTCAAAATTATGAAATATTGAGTTTCTTTTTGTAGAATAAAACTACAAATGAAAAATAATATATCAATTTCGAAATTATTAAAAATTGAATTCTTTTTGTAAAACAAAAGTACTGGATCGAAAATAAAATATAAATATCCAAATTACTAAAAATTGAGTTATTTTTGTAAAAGAAAAGTAGGGATCCAAAATAAAATATCAATTTCGAAGTTAGAAAAGTTGAGTTCTTTTGCATAGAACAAAAGTACGTATCGAGAATAAAATATAAATTTCAAAATTATGAAATATTGAGTTTCTTTTTGCAAAACAAAACTACGAATGAAAAATAATATATCAATTTCGAAATTATTAAAAATTGAATTCTTTTGTAAAACAAAAGTACGGATCGAAAATAAAATATAAATATCCAAATTACTATAAATTGAGTTCTCCTTGTAAAATAAAAGTAGCGATCCAAAGTAAAATATAAAATTTCGAAATTACAAAAAATTGAGTTCTTTTGTATAAAACCAAAGTACATATCGAGAATAAACTATAAATTTCCAAATTACTAAAAATTGAGTTCTTTTTGTGAAACAAAAGTAGGGATCCAAAATAAAATATCAATTTCGAAATTACAAAAAATTGAGTTCTTTTGCATAGAACAAAAGTACGTATCGAGAATAAAATATAAATTTCAAAATTATGAAATATTGAGTTTCTTTTTTGTAAAACAAAACTACGAATGAAAAATAATATATCAATTTCGAAATTATTAAAAATTGAATTCTTTTTGTAAAACAAAAGTACGGATCGAAAATAAAATATAAATATCCAAATTACTATAAATTGAGTTCTACTTTAAAATAAAAGTACGGATCCAAAATAAAATATAAATTTCGAAATTAAAAAAAATTGAGTTCTTCTGCATAAAACCAATGTACATATCGAGAATAAAATATAAATATCCAAATTAATAAAAATTGAGTTCTTTTTATAAAAGAAAAGTAGGGATCCAAAATAAAATATCAATTTCGAAGTTACAAAAAGTTGAGTTCTTTTGCATAGAACAAAAGTAGGTATCGAGAATAAAATATAAATTTCAAAATTACGAAATATTGAGTTTCTTTTTTGCAAAACAAAACTACGAATGAAAAATAATATATCAATTTCGAAATTATTAAAAATTGAATTCTTTTTGTAAAACAAAAGTACGGATCGAAAATAAAATATAAATATCCAAATTACTATAAATTGAGTTCTCCTTGTAAAATAAAAGTAGCGATCCAAAGTAAAATATAAAATTTCGAAATTACAAAAAATTGAGTTCTTTTGCATAAAACCAAAGTACATATCGAGAATAAACTATAAATTTCCAAATTACTAAAAATTGAGTTCTTTTTGTAAAACAAAAGTTGGGATCCAAAATAAAATATCAATTTCGAAATTACAAAAAATTGAGTTCTTTTGCATAGAACAAAAGTACGTATCGAGAATAAAATATAAATTTCAAAATTATGAAATATTGAGTTTCTTTTTGTAAAACAAAACTACGAATGAAAAATAATATATCAATTTCGAAATTATTAAAAATTGAATTCTTTTTGTAAAACAAAAGTACGGATCGAAAATAAAATATAAATATCCAAATTACTAAAAATTGAGTTATTTTTGTAAAACAAAAGTAAAATAAAATATCAATTTCGAAATTACAAAAGTTGAGTTCTTTTGCATAGAACAAAAGTACATATCGAGAATAAAATATAAATTTCAAAATTATGAATTATTGAGTTTCTTTTTGTAAAACAAAACTACGAATGAAAAATAATATATCAATTTCGAAATTATTAAAAATTGAATTCTTTTTGTAAAACAAAAGTACTGGATCGAAAATAAAATATAAATATCCAAATTACTATAAATTGAGTTCTCTTTGTAAAATAAAAGTACAGATCCAAAATAAAATATAAATTTCGAAATTACAAAAATTGAGTTCTTTTGCATAAAACCAAAGTACATATCGAGAATAAAATATAAATATCCAACTTACTAAAATTTGAGTTCTTTTGTAAAACAAAAGTAGGGATCCAAAATAAAATATCAATTTCGAAGTTAAAAAAGTTGAGTTCTTTTGCATAGAACAAAAGTACGTATCGAGAATAAAATATAAATTTCAAAATTATGAAATATTGAGTTTCTTTTTGCAAAACAAAACTACGAATGAAAAATAATATATCAATTTCGAAATTATTAAAAATTGAATTCTTTTGTAAAACAAAAGTACGGATCGAAAATAAAATATAAATATCCAAATTACTATAAATTGAGTTCTCCTTGTAAAATAAAAGTAGCGATCCAAAGTAAAATATAAAATTTCGAAATTACAAAAATTGAGTTCTTTTGTATAAAACCAAAGTACATATCGAGAATAAACTATAAATTTCCAAATTACTAAAAATTGAGTTCTTTTTGTAAAACAAAAGTAGGGATCCAAAATAAAATATCAATTTCGAAATTACAAAAAATTGAGTTCTTTTGCATAGAACAAAAGTACGTATCGAGAATAAAATATAAATTTCAAAATTATGAAATATTGAGTTTCTTTTTGTAAAACAAAACTACGAATGAAAAATAATATATCAATTTCGAAATTATTAAAAATTGAATTCTTTTTGTAAAACAAAAGTACGGATCGAAAATAAAATATAAATATCCAAATTACTATAAATTGAGTTCTCTTGGTAAAACAAAAGAGGGATCCAAAATAAAATATCAATTTCGAAATTACAAAAAATTGAGTTCTTTTGCATAAAACCAATGTACATATCGAGAATAAAATATAAAAATCCAAATTACTAAAAATTGAGTTCTTTTGTAAAACAAAAGTAGGGATCCAAAATAAAATATCAATTTCGAAATTACAAAAAATTGTGTTCTTTTGCATAGAACAAAAGTACGTATCGAGAATAAAATATAAATTTCAAAATTATGAAATATTGAGTTTCTTTTTTGTAAAACAAAACTACGAATGAAAAATAATATATCAATTTCGAAATTATTAAAAATTGAATTCTTTTTGTAAAACAAAAGTACGGATCAAAACTAAAATATAAATATCCAAATTACTATAAATTGAGTTCTCTTGGTAAAACAAAAGAGGGGATCCAAAATAAAATATCAATTTCGAAATTACAAAAAATTGAGTTCTTTTGCATAAAACCAATGTACATATCGAGAATAAAATATAAAAATCCAAATTACTAAAAATTGAGTTCTTTTTGTAAAACAAAAGTAGGGATCCAAAATAAAATATCGATTTCGAAATTACAAAAAATTGTGTTCTTTTGTATAGAACAAAAGTACGTATCGAGAATAAAATATAAATTTCAAAATTATGAAATATTGAGTTTCTTTTTTGTAAAACAAAACTACGAATGAAAAATAATATATCAATTTCGAAATTATTAAAAATTGAATTCTTTTTGTAAAACAAAAGTTCGGATCGAAAATAAAATATAAATATCCAAATTAATATAAATTGAGTTCTCTTGGTAAAACAAAAGAGGGGATCCAAAATAAAATATCAATTTCGAAATTACAAAAAATTGAGTTCTTTTGCATAAAACCAATGTACATATCGAGAATAAAATATAAAAATCCAAATTACTAAAAATTGAGTTCTTTTTGTAAAACAAAAGTACGGATCCAAAATAAAATATCAATTTCGAAATTACAAAAAATTGTGTTCTTTTGCATAGAACAAAAGTACGTATCGAGAATAAAATATAAGTTTCAAAATTATGAAATACTCGAGTTTCTTTTTGTAAAAAAACTACGAATGAAAAATAATATATCAATTTCGAAATTATTAAAAATTGAATTCTTTTGTAAAACAAAAGTACTGGATCGAAAATGAAATATAAATATCCAAATTACTATAAATTGAGTTCTCTTGGTAAAACAAAAGAGGGGATCCAAAATAAAATATCAATTTTGAAATTACAAAAAATTGAGTTCTTTTGCATAAAACCAATGTACATATCGAGAATAAAATATAAAAATCCAAATTACTAAAAATTGAGTTCTTTTTGTAAAAGAAAAGTAGGGATCCAAAATAAAATATCAATTTCGAAATTACAAAAATTGTGTTCTTTTGCATAGAACAAAAGTACGTATCGAGAATAAAATATAAATTTCAAAATTATGAAATATTGAGTTTCTTTTTGTAAAACAAAACTACGAATGAAATATAATATATCAATTTCGAAATTATTAAAAATTGAATTCTTTTTGTAAAACAAAAGTACGGATCGAAAATAAAATATAAATATCCAAATTACTATAAATTGAGTTCTCTTTGTAAAATAAAAGTACGGATCCAAAATAAAATATAAATTTCGAAATTAAAAAAATTGAGTTCTTTTGCATAAAACCAATGTACATATCGAGAATAAAATATAAAAATCCAAATTACTAAAAATTGAGTTCTTTTTGTAAAACAAAAGTAGGGATCCAAAATAAAATATCAATTTCGAAATTACAAAAAATTGTGTTCTTTTGCATAGAACAAAAGTACGTATCGAGAATAAAATATAAATTTCAAAATTATGAAATATTGAGTTTCTTTTTGTAGAATAAAACTACAAATGAAAAATAATATATCAATTTCGAAATTATTAAAAATTGAATTCTTTTTGTAAAACAAAAGTACGGATCGAAAATAAAATATAAATATCCAAATTACTAAAAATTGAGTTATTTTTGTAAAAGAAAAGTAGGGATCCAAAATAAAATATCAATTTCGAAGTTAGAAAAAGTTGAGTTCTTTTGCATAGAACAAAAGTACGTATCGAGAATAAAATATAAATTTCAAAATTATGAAATATTGAGTTTCTTTTTGCAAAACAAAACTACGAATGAAAAATAATATATCAATTTCGAAATTATTAAAAATTGAATTCTTTTGTAAAACAAAAGTACTGGATCGAAAATAAAATATAAATATCCAAATTACTATAAATTGAGTTCTCCTTGTAAAATAAAAGTAGCGATCCAAAGTAAAATATAAAATTTCGAAATTACAAAAAATTGAGTTCTTTTGCATAAAACCAAAGTACATATCGAGAATAAACTATAAATTTCCAAATTACTAAAAATTGAGTTCTTTTTGTAAAACAAAAGTAGGGATCCAAAATAAAATATCAATTTCGAAATTACAAAAATTGAGTTCTTTTGCATAGAACAAAAGTACGTATCGAGAATAAAATATAAATTTCAAAATTATGAAATATTGAGTTTCTTTTTGTAAAACAAAACTACGAATGAAAAATAATATATCAATTTCGAAATTATTAAAAATTGAATTCTTTTTGTAAAACAAAAGTACGGATCGAAAATAAAATATAAATATCCAAATTACTAAAAATTGAGTTATTTTTGTAAAACAAAAGTAAAATAAAATATCAATTTCGAAATTACAAAAAGTTGAGTTCTTTTGCATAGAACAAAAGTACATATCGAGAATAAAATATAAATTTCAAAATTATGAATTATTGAGTTTCTTTTTGTAAAACAAAACTACGAATGAAAAATAATATATCAATTTCGAAATTATTAAAAATTGAATTCTTTTTGTAAAACAAAAGTACTGGATCGAAAATAAAATATAAATATCCAAATTACTATAAATTGAGTTCTCTTTGTAAAATAAAAGTACAGATCCAAAATAAAATATAAATTTCGAAATTACAAAAATTGAGTTCTTTTGCATAAAACCAAAGTACATATCGAGAATAAAATATAAATATCCAACTTACTAAAATTTGAGTTCTTTTTGTAAAACAAAAGTAGGGATCCAAAATAAAATATCAATTTCGAAGTTAAAAAAAGTTGAGTTCTTTTGCATAGAACAAAAGTACGTATCGAGAATAAAATATAAATTTCAAAATTATGAAATATTGAGTTTCTTTTTGCAAAACAAAACTACGAATGAAAAATAATATATCAATTTCGAAATTATTAAAAATTGAATTCTTTTGTAAAACAAAAGTACGGATCGAAAATAAAATATAAATATCCAAATTACTATAAATTGAGTTCTCCTTGTAAAATAAAAGTAGCGATCCAAAGTAAAATATAAAATTTCGAAATTACAAAAATTGAGTTCTTTTGTATAAAACCAAAGTACATATCGAGAATAAACTATAAATTTCCAAATTACTAAAAATTGAGTTCTTTTTGTAAAACAAAAGTAGGGATCCAAAATAAAATATCAATTTCGAAATTACAAAAATTGAGTTCTTTTGCATAGAACAAAAGTACGTATCGAGAATAAAATATAAATTTCAAAATTATGAAATATTGAGTTTCTTTTTGTAAAACAAAACTACGAATGAAAAATAATATATCAATTTCGAAATTATTAAAAATTGAATTCTTTTGTAAAACAAAAGTACGGATCGAAAATAAAATATAAATATCCAAATTACTATAAATTGAGTTCTCTTGGTAAAACAAAGAGGGGATCCAAAATAAAATATCAATTTCGAAATTACAAAAAATTGAGTTCTTTTGCATAAAACCAATGTACATATCGAGAATAAAATATAAAAATCCAAATTACTAAAAATTGAGTTCTTTTGTAAAACAAAAGTAGGGATCCAAAATAAAATATCAATTTCGAAATTACAAAAATTGTGTTCTTTTGCATAGAACAAAAGTACGTATCGAGAATAAAATATAAATTTCAAAATTATGAAATATTGAGTTTCTTTTTGTAAAACAAAACTACGAATGAAAAATAATATATCAATTTCGAAATTATTAAAAATTGAATTCTTTTGTAAAACAAAAGTACGGATCAAAACTAAAATATAAATATCCAAATTACTATAAATTGAGTTCTCTTGGTAAAACAAAAGAGGGATCCAAAATAAAATATCAATTTCGAAATTACAAAAATTGAGTTCTTTTGCATAAAACCAATGTACATATCGAGAATAAAATATAAAAATCCAAATTACTAAAAATTGAGTTCTTTTTGTAAAACAAAAGTAGGGATCCAAAATAAAATATCGATTTCGAAATTACAAAAAATTGTGTTCTTTTGTATAGAACAAAAGTACGTATCGAGAATAAAATATAAATTTCAAAATTATGAAATATTGAGTTTCTTTTTGTAAAACAAAACTACGAATGAAAAATAATATATCAATTTCGAAATTATTAAAAATTGAATTCTTTTGTAAAACAAAAGTTCGGATCGAAAATAAAATATAAATATCCAAATTAATATAAATTGAGTTCTCTTGGTAAAACAAAAGAGGGGATCCAAAATAAAATATCAATTTCGAAATTACAAAAAATTGAGTTCTTTTGCATAAAACCAATGTACATATCGAGAATAAAATATAAAAATCCAAATTACTAAAACTTGAGTTCTTTTTGTAAAACAAAAGTACGGATCCAAAATAAAATATCAATTTCGAAATTACAAAAAATTGTGTTCTTTTGCATAGAACAAAAGTACGTATCGAGAATAAAATATAAGTTTCAAAATTATGAAATACTGAGTTTCTTTTTTGTAAAAAAAAACTACGAATGAAAAATAATATATCAATTTCGAAATTATTAAAAATTGAATTCTTTTTGTAAAACAAAAGTACGGATCGAAAATGAAATATAAATATCCAAATTACTATAAATTGAGTTCTCTTGGTAAAACAAAAGAGGGGATCCAAAATAAAATATCAATTTTGAAATTACAAAAAATTGAGTTCTTTTGCATAAAACCAATGTACATATCGAGAATAAAATATAAAAATCCAAATTACTAAAAATTGAGTTCTTTTGTAAAAGAAAAGTAGGGATCCAAAATAAAATATCAATTTCGAAATTACAAAAATTGTGTTCTTTTGCATAGAACAAAAGTACGTATCGAGAATAAAATATAAATTTCAAAATTATGAAATATTGAGTTTCTTTTTGTAAAACAAAACTACGAATGAAATATAATATATCAATTTCGAAATTATTAAAAATTGAATTCTTTTTGTAAAACAAAAGTACGGATCGAAAATAAAATATAAATATCCAAATTACTATAAATTGAGTTCTCTTTGTAAAATAAAAGTACGGATCCAAAATAAAATATAAATTTCGAAATTAAAAAAATTGAGTTCTTTTGCATAAAACCAATGTACATATCGAGAATAAAATATAAAAATCCAAATTACTAAAAATTGAGTTCTTTTTGTAAAACAAAAGTAGGGATCCAAAATAAAATATCAATTTCGAAATTACAAAAAATTGTGTTCTTTTGCATAGAACAAAAGTACGTATCGAGAATAAAATATAAATTTCAAAATTATGAAATATTGAGTTTCTTTTTGTAGAATAAAACTACAAATGAAAAATAATATATCAATTTCGAAATTATTAAAAATTGAATTCTTTTTGTAAAACAAAAGTACGGATCGAAAATAAAATATAAATATCCAAATTACTAAAAATTGAGTTATTTTTGTAAAAGAAAAGTAGGGATCCAAAATAAAATATCAATTTCGAAGTTAGAAAAAGTTGAGTTCTTTTGCATAGAACAAAAGTACGTATCGAGAATAAAATATAAATTTCAAAATTATGAAATATTGAGTTTCTTTTTGCAAAACAAAACTACGAATGAAAAATAATATATCAATTTCGAAATTATTAAAAATTGAATTCTTTTGTAAAACAAAAGTACGGATCGAAAATAAAATATAAATATCCAAATTACTATAAATTGAGTTCTCCTTGTAAAATAAAAGTAGCGATCCAAAGTAAAATATAAAATTTCGAAATTACAAAAAATTGAGTTCTTTTGTATAAAACCAAAGTACATATCGAGAATAAAATATAAATATCCAAATTACTAAAAATTGAGTTCTTTTTGTAAAACAAAAGTAGGGATCCAAAATAAAATATCAATTTCGAAATTACAAAAAATTGAGTTCTTTTGCATAGAACAAAAGTACGTATCGAGAATAAAATATAAATTTCAAAATTATGAAATATTGAGTTTCTTTTTGTAAAACAAAACTACGAATGAAAAATAATATATCAATTTCGAAATTATTAAAAATTGAATTCTTTTTGTAAAACAAAAGTACGGATCGAAAATAAAATATAAATATCCAAATTACTAAAAATTGAGTTATTTTTGTAAAACAAAAGTAAAATAAAATATCAATTTCGAAATTACAAAAGTTGAGTTCTTTTGCATAGAACAAAAGTACATATCGAGAATAAAATATAAATTTCAAAATTATGAATTATTGAGTTTCTTTTTTGTAAAACAAAACTACGAATGAAAAATAATATATCAATTTCGAAATTATTAAAAATTGAATTCTTTTTGTAAAACAAAAGTACGGATCGAAAATAAAATATAAATATCCAAATTACTATAAATTGAGTTCTCTTTGTAAAATAAAAGTACAGATCCAAAATAAAATATAAATTTCGAAATTACAAAAAATTGAGTTCTTTTGCATAAAACCAATGTACATATCGAGAATAAAATATAAATATCCAACTTACTAAAATTTGAGTTCTTTTTGTAAAACAAAAGTAGGGATCCAAAATAAAATATCAATTTCGAAATTACAAAAAATTGTGTTCTTTTGCATAGAACAAAAATACGTATCGAGAATAAAATATAAATTTCAAAATTATGAAATATTGAGTTTCTTTTTTGTAAAACAAAACTACGAATGAAAAATAATATATCAATTTCGAAATTATTAAAAATTGAATTCTTTTTGTAAAACAAAAGTACGGATCCAAAATCAAATATAAATATCCAAATTACTATAAATTCAGTTCTCTTGGTAAAACAAAAGAGGGGATCCAAAATAAAATATAAATTTCGAAATTACAAAAAATTGAGTTCTTTTGCATAAAACCAATGTACATATCGAGAATAAAATATAAAAATCCAAATTACTAAGAATTGAGTTCTTTTTGTAAAACAAAAGTAGGGATCCAAAATAAAATATCAATTTCGAAATTACAAAAAATTGTGTTCTTTTGCATAGAACAAAAGTACGAATCGAGAATAAAATATAAATTTCAAAATTATGAAATATTGAGTTTCTTTTTTGTAAAACAAAACTACGAATGAAAAATAATATATCAATTTCGAAATTATTAAAAATTGAATTCTTTTTGTAAAACAAAAGTACGGATCCAAAATAAAATATAAATATCCAAATTACTATAAATTGAGTTCTCTTGGTAAAACAAAAGAGGGGATCCAAAATAAAATATAAATTTCGAAATTACAAAAAATTGAGTTCTTTTGCATAAAACCAATGTACATATCGAGAATAAAATATAAAAATCCAAATTACTAAGAATTGAGTTCTTTTTGTAAAACAAAAGTAGGGATCCAAAATAAAATATCAATTTCGAAATTACAAAAAATTGTGTTCTTTTGCATAGAACAAAAGTACGAATCGAGAATAAAATATAAATTTCAAAATTATGAAATATTGAGTTTCTTTTTTGTAAAACAAAACTACGAATGAAAAATAATATATCAATTTCGAAATTATTAAAAATTGAATTCTTTTTGTAAAACAAAAGTACGGATCGAAAATAAAGTATTAATATTCAAATTACTATAAATTGAGTTCTCTTTGTAAAATAAAAGTACGGATCCAAAATAAAATATAAATTTCGAAATTACAAAAAATTGAGTTCTTTTGCATAAAACCAAAGTACATATCGAGAATAAAATATAAATATCCAACTTACTAAAATTTGAGTTCTTTTTGTAAAACAAAAGTAGGGATCCAAAATAAAATATCAATTTCGAAATTACAAAAAATTGAGTTCTTTTGCATAAAACCAATGTACATATCGAGAATAAAATATAAAAATCCAAATTACTAAAAATTGAGTTCATTTTGTAAAACAAAAGTAGGGATCCAAAATAAAATATCAATTTCGAAATTACAAAAAATTGTGTTCTTTTGCATAGAACAAAAGTACGTATCGAGAATAAAATATAAATTTCAAAATTATGAAATATTGATTTTCTTTTTTGTAAAACAAAACTACGAATGAAAAATAATATATCAATTTCGAAATTATTAAAAATTGAATTCTTTTTGTAAAACAAAAGTACGGATCGAAAATAAAATATAAATATCCAAATTACTATAAATTGAGTTATCTTTGTAAAATAAAAGTACGGATCCAAAATAAAATATAAATTTCGAAATTAAAAAAATTGAGTTCTTTTGCATAAAACCAATGTACATATCGAGAATAAAATATAAAAATCCAAATTACTAAAAATTGAGTTCTTTTTGTAAAACAAAAGTAGGGATCCAAAATAAAATATCAATTTCGAAATTACAAAAATTTGTGTTCTTTTGCATAAAACCAATGTACATATCGAGAATAAAATATAAAAATCCAAATTACTAAAAATTGAGTTCTTTTTGTAAAACAAAAGTAGGGATCCAAAATAAAATATCAATTTCGAAATTACAAAAAATTGTGTTCTTTTGCATAGAACAAAAGTACGTATCGAGAATAAAATATAAATTTCAAAATTATGAAATATTGAGTTTCTTTTTGTAAAACAAAACTACGAATGAAAAATAATATATCAATTTCGAAATTATTAAAAATTGAATTCTTTTGTAAAACAAAAGTACGGATCGAAAATAAAATATAAATATCCAAATTACTATAAATTGAGTTCTCTTGGTAAAACAAAAGAGGGGATCCAAAATAAAATATAAATTTCGAAATTACTAAAAATTGAGTTCTTTTTGTAAAACAAAAGTAGGGATCCAAAATAAAATATCAATTTCGAAATTACAAAAAATTGAGTTCTTTTGCATAAAACCAATGTACATATCGAGAATAAAATATAAAAATCCAAATTACTAAAAATTGAGTTCTTTTTGTAAAACAAAAGTAGGGATCCAAAATAAAATATCAATTTCGAAATTACAAAAAATTGTGTTCTTTTGCATAGAACAAAAGTACGTATCGAGAATAAAATATAAATTTCAAAATTATGAAATATTGAGTTTCTTTTTGTAAAACAAAACTACGAATGAAAAATAATATATCAATTTCGAAATTATTAAAAATTGAATTCTTTTTGTAAAACAAAAGTACGGATCCAAAATAAAATATAAATATCCAAATTACTATAAATTGAGTTCTCTTGGTAAAACAAAAGAGGGGATCCAAAATAAAATATAAATTTCGAAATTACAAAAAATTGAGTTCTTTTGCATAAAACCAATGTACATATCGAGAATAAAATATAAAAATCCAAATTACTAAGAATTGAGTTCTTTTTGTAAAACAAAAGTAGGGATCCAAAATAACATATCAATTTCGAAATTACAAAAAATTGTGTTCTTTTGCATAGAACAAAAGTACGAATCGAGAATAAAATATAAATTTCAAAATTATGAAATATTGAGTTTCTTTTTGTAAAACAAAACTACGAATGAAAAATAATATATCAATTTCGAAATTATTAAAAATTGAATTCTTTTTGTAAAACAAAAGTACGGATCGAAAATAAAGTATTAATATTCAAATTACTATAAATTGAGTTCTCTTTGTAAAATAAAAGTACTGGATCCAAAATAAAATATAAATTTCGAAATTACAAAAAATTGAGTTCTTTTGCATAAAACCAAAGTACATATCGAGAATAAAATATAAATATCCAACTTACTAAAATTTGAGTTCTTTTTGTAAAACAAAAGTAGGGATCCAAAATAAAATATCAATTTCGAAATTACAAAAAATTGAGTTCTTTTGCATAAAACCAATGTACATATCGAGAATAAAATATAAAAATCCAAATTACTAAAAATTGAGTTCATTTTGTAAAACAAAAGTAGGGATCCAAAATAACATATCAATTTCGAAATTACAAAAATTGTGTTCTTTTGCATAGAACAAAAGTACAAATCGAGAATAAAATATAAATTTCAAAATTATGAAATATTGATTTTCTTTTTGTAAAACAAAACTACGAATGAAAAATAATATATCAATTTCGAAATTATTAAAAATTGAATTCTTTTTGTAAAACAAAAGTACGGATCGAAAATAAAATATAAATATCCAAATTACTATAAATTGAGTTATCTTTGTAAAATAAAAGTACGGATCCAAAATAAAATATAAATTTCGAAATTAAAAAAATTGAGTTCTTTTGCATAAAACCAATGTACATATCGAGAATAAAATATAAATATCCAAATTACTAAAAATTGAGTTCTTTTTGTAAAACAAAAGTAGGGATCCAAAATAAAATATCAATTTCGAAATTACAAAAAATTGTGTTCTTTTGCATAAAACCAAAGTACATATCGAGAATAAAATATAAATATCCAAATTACTAAAAATTGAGTTCTTTTTGTAAAACAAAAGTAGGGATCCAAAATAAAATATCAATTTCGAAATTACAAAAATTGTGTTCTTTTGCATAGAACAAAAGTACGTATCGAGAATAAAATATAAATTTCAAAATTATGAAATATTGAGTTTCTTTTTGTAAAACAAAACTACGAATGAAAAATAATATATCAATTTCGAAATTATTAAAAATTGAATTCTTTTGTAAAACAAAAGTACGGATCGAAAATAAAATATAAATATCCAAATTACTATAAATTGAGTTCTCTTGGTAAAACAAAAGAGGGGATCCAAAATAAAATATAAATTTCGAAATTACTAAAAATTGAGTTCTTTTTGTAAAACAAAAGTAGGGATCCAAAATAAAATATCAATTTCGAAATTACAAAAAATTGTGTTCTTTTGCATAAAACCAATGTACATATCGAGAATAAAATATAAATATCCAAATTACTAAAAATTGAGTTCTTTTTGTAAAACAAAAGTAGGGATCCAAAATAAAATATCAATTTCGAAATTACAAAAAATTGTGTTCTTTTGCATAGAACAAAAGTACGTATCGAGAATAAAATATAAATTTCAAAATTATGAAATATTGAGTTTCTTTTTGTAAAACAAAACTACGAATGAAAAATAATATATCAATTTCGAAATTATTAAAAATTGAATTCTTTTTGTAAAACAAAAGTACGGATCGAAAATAAAATATAAATATCCAAATTACTATAAATTGAGTTCTCTTGGTAAAACAAAAGAGGGATCCAAAATAAAATATAAATTTCGAAATTACAAAAAATTGAGTTCTTTTGCATAAAACCAATGTACATATCGAGAATAAAATATAAAAATCCAAATTACTAAGAATTGAGTTCTTTTTGTAAAACAAAAGTAGGGATCCAAAATAAAATATCAATTTCGAAATTACAAAAAATTGTGTTCTTTTGCATAGAACAAAAGTACGAATCGAGAATAAAATATAAATTTCAAAATTATGAAATATTGAGTTTCTTTTTTGTAAAACAAAACTACGAATGAAAAATAATATATCAATTTCGAAATTATTAAAAATTGAATTCTTTTTGTAAAACAAAAGTACGGATCGAAAATAAAGTATTAATATTCAAATTACTATAAATTGAGTTCTCTTTGTAAAATAAAAGTACGGATCCAAAATAAAATATAAATTTCGAAATCACAAAAAATTGAGTTCTTTTGCATAAAACCAAAGTACATATCGAGAATAAAATATAAATATCCAACTTACTAAAATTTGAGTTCTTTTTGTAAAACAAAAGTAGGGATCCAAAATAAAATATCAATTTCGAAATTACAAAAAATTGAGTTCTTTTGCATAAAACCAATGTACATATCGAGAATAAAATATAAAAATCCAAATTACTAAAAATTGAGTTCTTTTTGTAAAACAAAAGTAGGGATCCAAAATAACATATCAATTTCGAAATTACAAAAAATTGTGTTCTTTTGCATAGAACAAAAGTACGAATCGAGAATTAAATATAAATTTCAAAATTATGAAATATTGATTTTCTTTTTTGTAAAACAAAACTACGAATGAAAAATAATATATCAATTTCGAAATTATTAAAAATTGAATTCTTTTTGTAAAACAAAAGTACGGATCGAAAATAAAATATAAATATCCAAATTACTATAAATTGAGTTCTCTTTGTAAAATAAAAGTACGGATCCAAAATAAAATATAAATTTCGAAATTAAAAAAAATTGAGTTCTTTTGCATAAAACCAATGTACATATCGAGAATAAAATATAAAAATCCAAATTACTAAAAATTGAGTTCTTTTTGTAAAACAAAACTAGGGATCCAAAATAAAATATCAATTTCGAAATTACAAAAATTTGTGTTCTTTTGCATAAAACCAATGTACATATCGAGAATAAAATATAAAAATCCAAATTACTAAAAATTGAGTTCTTTTTGTAAAACAAAAGTAGGGATCCAAAATAAAATATCAATTTCGAAATTACAAAAAATTGTGTTCTTTTGCATAGAACAAAAGTACGTATCGAGAATAAAATATAAATTTCAAAATTATGAAATATTGAGTTTCTTTTTGTAAAACAAAACTACTGAATGAAAAATAATATATCAATTTCGAAATTATTAAAAATTGAATTCTTTTTGTAAAACAAAAGTACGGATCGAAAATAAAATATAAATATCCAAATTACTATAAATTGAGTTCTCTTGGTAAAACAAAAGAGGGATCCAAAATAAAATATAAATTTCGAAATTACAAAAAATTGAGTTCTTTTGCATAAAACCAATGTACATATCGAGAATAAAATATAAAAATCCAAATTACTAAAAATTGAGTTCTTTTTGTAAAACAAAAGTAGGGATCCAAAATAACATATCAATTTCGAAATTACAAAAAATTGTGTTCTTTTGCATAGAACAAAAGTACATATCGAGAATAAAATATAAATTTCAAAATTATGAAATATTGAGTTTCTTTTTGTAAAACAAAACTACGAATGAAAAATAATATATCAATTTCGAAATTATTAAAAATTGAATTCTTTTTGTAAAACAAAAGTACGGATCGAAAATAAAATATAAATATCCAAATTACTATAAATTGAGTTCTCTTTGTAAAATAAAAGTACGGATCCAAAATACAATATAAATTTCGAAATTAAAAAAAATTGAGTTCTTTTGCATAAAACCAATGTACATATCGAGAATAAAATATAAAAATCCAAATTACTAAGAATTGAGTTCTTTTTGTAAAACAAAAGTAGGGATCCAAAATAACATATCAATTTCGAAATTACAAAAAATTGTGTTCTTTTGCATAGAACAAAAGTACGAATCGAGAATAAAATATAAATTTCAAAATTATGAAATATTGAGTTTCTTTTTTGTAAAACAAAACTACGAATGAAAAATAATATATCAATTTCGAAATTATTAAAAATTGAATTCTTTTTGTAAAACAAAAGTACGGATCGAAAATAAAGTATTAATATTCAAATTACTATAAATTGAGTTCTCTTTGTAAAATAAAAGTACGGATCCAAAATAAAATATAAATTTCGAAATCACAAAAATTGAGTTCTTTTGCATAAAACCAAAGTACATATCGAGAATAAAATATAAATATCCAACTTACTAAAATTTGAGTTCTTTTGTAAAACAAAAGTAGGGATCCAAAATAAAATATCAATTTCGAAATTACAAAAAATTGAGTTCTTTTGCATAAAACCAATGTACATATCGAGAATAAAATATAAAAATCCAAATTACTAAAAATTGAGTTCTTTTGTAAAACAAAAGTAGGGATCCAAAATAACATATCAATTTCGAAATTACAAAAAATTGTGTTCTTTTGCATAGAACAAAAGTACTGAATCGAGAATAAAATATAAATTTCAAAATTATGAAATATTGATTTTCTTTTTTGTAAAACAAAACTACGAATGAAAAATAATATATCAATTTCGAAATTATTAAAAATTGAATTCTTTTTGTAAAACAAAATATAAATATCCAAATTACTATAAATTGAGTTATCTTTGTAAAATAAAAGTACGGATCCAAAATAAAATATAAATTTCGAAATTAAAAAAATTGAGTTCTTTTGCATAAAACCAATGTACATATCGAGAATAAAATATAAAAATCCAAATTACTAAAAATTGAGTTCTTTTGTAAAACAAAACTAGGGATCCAAAATAAAATATCAATTTCGAAATTACAAAAATTTGTGTTCTTTTGCATAAAACCAATGTACATATCGAGAATAAAATATAAAAATCCAAATTACTAAAAATTGAGTTCTTTTTGTAAAACAAAAGTAGGGATCCAAAATAAAATATCAATTTCGAAATTACAAAAATTGTGTTCTTTTGCATAGAACAAAAGTACGTATCGAGAATAAAATATAAATTTCAAAATTATGAAATATTGAGTTTCTTTTTTGTAAAACAAAACTACGAATGAAAAATAATATATCAATTTCGAAATTATTAAAAATTGAATTCTTTTTGTAAAACAAAAGTACGGATCGAAAATAAAATATAAATATCCAAATTACTATAAATTGAGTTCTCTTGGTAAAACAAAAGAGGGATCCAAAATAAAATATAAATTTCGAAATTACAAAAATTGAGTTCTTTTGCATAAAACCAATGTACATATCGAGAATAAAATATAAAAATCCAAATTACTAAAAATTGAGTTCTTTTTGTAAAACAAAAGTAGGGATCCAAAATAACATATCAATTTCGAAATTACAAAAAATTGTGTTCTTTTGCATAGAACAAAAGTACATATCGAGAATAAAATATAAATTTCAAAATTATGAAATATTGAGTTTCTTTTTGTAAAACAAAACTACGAATGAAAAATAATATATCAATTTCGAAATTATTAAAAATTGAATTCTTTTTGTAAAACAAAAGTACGGATCGAAAATAAAATATAAATATCCAAATTACTATAAATTGAGTTCTCTTTGTAAAATAAAAGTACGGATCCAAAATAAAATATAAATTTCGAAATTAAAAAAAATTGAGTTCTTTTGAGTAAAACCAATGTACATATCGAGAATAAAATATAAAAATCCAAATTACTAAAAATTGAGTTCTTTTTGTAAAACAAAACTAGGGATCCAAAATAAAATATCAATTTCGAAATTACAAAAAATTGTGTTCTTTTGCATAGAACAAAAGTACGTATCGAGAATAAAATATAAATTTCAAAATTATGAAATATTGAGTTTCTTTTTTGTAAAACAAAACTACGAATGAAAAATAATATATCAATTTTGAAATTATTAAAAATTGAATTCTTTTTGTAAAACAAAAGTACGGATCGAAAATAAAATATAAATATCCAAATTACTATAAATTGAGTTCTCTTTGTAAAATAAAAGTACGGATCCAAAATAAAATATAAATTTCGAAATTAAAAAAAATTGAGTTCTTTTGCATAAAACCAATGTACATATCGAGAATAAAATATAAAAATCCAAATTACTAAAAATTGAGTTCTTTTTGTAAAACAAAAGTAGGGATCCAAAATAAAATATCAATTTCGAAATTACAAAAAGTTGAGTTCTTTTGCATAGAACAAAAGTACGTATCGAGAATAAAATATAAATTTCAAAATTATGAAATATTGAGTTTCTTTTTTGCAAAACAAAACTACGAATGAAAAATAATATATCAATTTCGAAATTATTAAAAATTGAATTCCTTTTGTAAAACAAAAGTACGGATTGAAAATAAAATATAAATATCCAAATTACTATAAATTGAGTTCTCCTTGTAAAATAAAAGTAGCGATCCAAAGTAAAATATAAAATTTCGAAATTACAAAAAAATTGAGTTCTTTTGCATAAAACCAAAGTACATATCGAGAATAAACTATAAATTTCCAAATTACTAAAAATTGAGTTCTTTTTGTAAAACAAAAGTAGGGATCCAAAATAAAATATCAATTTCGAAATTACAAAAAATTGAGTTCTTTTGCATAGAACAAAAGTACGTATCGACAATAAAATATAAATTTCAAAATTATGAAATATTGAGTTCCTTTTTGTAAAACAAAACTACGAATGAAAAATAATATATCAATTTCGAAATTATTAAAAATTGAATTCTTTTGTAAAACAAAAGTACGGATCGAAAATAAAATATAAATATCCAAATTACTATAAATTGAGTTCTCTTGGTAAAACAAAAGAGGGATCCAAAATAAAATATAAATTTCGAAATTACAAAAAATTGAGTTCTTTTGCATAAAACCAATGTACATATCGAGAATAAAATATAAAAATCCAAATTACTAAAAATTGAGTTCTTTTTGTAAAACAAAAGTAGGGATCCAAAATAACATATCAATTTCGAAATTACAAAAAATTGTGTTCTTTTGCATAGAACAAAAGTACGTATCGAGAATAAAATATAAATTTCAAAATTATGAAATATTGAGTTTCTTTTTGTAAAACAAAACTACGAATGAAAAATAATATATCAATTTCGAAATTATTAAAAATTGAATTCTTTTGTAAAACAAAAGTACGGATCGAAAATAAAATATAAATATCCAAATTACTATGAATTGAGTTCTCTTGGTAAAACAAAAGAGGGGATCCAAAATAAAATATAAATTTCGAAATTACAAAAAATTGAGTTCTTTTGCATAAAACCAATGTACATATCGAGAATAAAATATAAAAATCCAAATTACTAAAAATTGAGTTCTTTTTGTAAAAAAAAATTAGGGATCCAAAATAACATATCAATTTCGAAATTACAAAAAATTGTGTTCTTTTGCATAGAACAAAAGTACGAATCGAGAATAAAATATAAATTTCAAAATTATGAAATATTGAGTTTCTTTTTGTAAAACAAAACTACGAATGAAAAATAATATATCAATTTCGAAATTATTAAAAATTGAATTCTTTTGTAAAACAAAAGTACTGGATCGAAAATAAAATATAAATATCCAAATTACTATAAATTGAGTTCTCTTTGTAAAATAAAAGTACGGATCCAAAATAAAATATAAATTTCGAAATTACAAAAGTTGAGTTCTTTTGCATAGAACAAAAGTACATATCGAGAATAAAATATAAATTTCAAAATTATGAAATATTGAGTTTCTTTTTGTAAAACAAAACTACGAATGAAAAATAATATATCAATTTCGAAATTATTAAAAATTGAATTCTTTTGTAAAACAAAAGTACGGATCGAAAATAAAATATAAATATCCAAATTACTATAAATTGAGTTCTCTTTGTAAAATAAAAGTACGGATCCAAAATAAAATATAAATTTCGAAATTAAAAAAAATTAAATTCTTTTGCATAAAACCAATGTACATATCGAGAATAAAATATAAAAATCCAAATTACTAAAAATTGAGTTCTTTTTGTAAAACAAAAGTAGGGATCCAAAATAAAATATCAATTTCGAAATTACAAAAAATTGTGTTCTTTTGCATAGAACAAAAGTACGTATCGAGAATAAAATATAAATTTCAAAATTATGAAATATTGAGTTTCTTTTTTGTAGAACAAAACTAAGAATGAAAAATAATATATCAATTTCGAAATTATTAAAAATTGAATTCTTTTTGTAAAACAAAAGTACCGATCGAAAATAAAATATAAATATCCAAATTACTATAAATTGAGTTCTCTTTGTAAAATAAAAGTACGGATCCAAAATAAAATATAAATTTCGAAATTAAAAAAAATTGAGTTCTTTTGCATAAAACCAATGTACATATCGAGAATAAAATATAAATATCCAAATTACTAAAAATTGAGTTCTTTTTGTAAAAGAAAAGTAGGGATCCAGAATAAAATATCAATTTCGAAATTACAAAAAGTTGAGTTCTTTTGCATAGAACAAAAGTACGTATCGAGAATAAAATATAAATTTCAAAATTATGAAATATTGAGTTTCTTTTTTGCAAAATAAAACTACGAATGAAAAATAATATATCAATTTCGAAATTATTAAAAATTGAATTCCTTTTGTAAAAAAAAAGTACGGATCGAAAATAAAATATAAATATCCAAATTACTATAAATTGAGTTCTCCTTGTAAAATAAAAGTAGCGATCCAAAGTAAAATATAAAATTTCGAAATTACAAAAAATTGAGTTCTTTTGCATAAAACCAAAATACATATCGAGAATAAACTATAAATTTCCAAATTATTAAAAATTGAGTTCTTTTTGTAAAACAAAAGTAGGGATCCAAAATAAAATATCAATTTCGAAATTACAAAAAGTTGAGTTCTTTTGCATAGAACAAAAGTACGTATCGAGAATAAAATATAAATTTCAAAATTATGAAATATTGAGTTTCTTTTTTGCAAAACAAAACTACGAATGAAAAATAATATATCAATTTCGAAATTATTAAAAATTGAATTCCTTTTGTAAAACAAAAGTACGGATCGAAAATAAAATATAAATATCCAAATTACTATAAATTGAGTTCTCCTTGTAAAATAAAAGTAGGGATCCAAAGTAAAATATAAAATTTCGAAATTAAAAAAAATTGAGTTCTTTTGCATAAAACCAAAGTACATATCGAGAATAAACTATAAATTTCCAAATTACTAAAAATTGAGTTCTTTTTGTAAAACAAAAGTAGGGATCCAAAATAAAATATCAATTTCTTTAGTAAAACAAAAGTACGGATCGAAAATAAAATATAAATATCCAAATTACTATAAATTGAGTTCTCCTTGTAAAACAAAAGTAGCGATCCAAAGTAAAATATAAAATTTCGAAATTACAAAAAATTGAGTTCTTTTGCATAAAACCAAAGTACATATCGAGAATAAACTATAAATTTCTAAATTACTAAAAATTGAGTTCTTTTTGTAAAACAAAAGTAGGGATCCAAAATAAAATATCAATTTCGAAATTACAAAAACTTGAGTTCTTTTGCATAGAACAAAAGTACATATCGAGAATAAAATATAAATTTCAAAATTATGAATTATTGAGTTTCTTTTTTGTAAAACAAAACTACGAATGAAAAATAATATATCAATTTCGAAATTATTAAAAATTGAATTCTTTTTGTAAAACAAAAGTACGGATCGAAAATAAAATATAAATATCCAAATTACTATAAATTGAGTTCTCTTTGTAAAATAAAAGTACTGGATCCAAAATAAAATATAAATTTCGAAATTACAAAAATTGAGTTCTTTTGCATAAAACCAAAGTACATATCGAGAATAAAATATAAATATCCAACTTACTAAAATTTGAGTTCTTTTTGTAAAACAAAAGTAGGGATCCAAAATAAAATATCAATTTCGAAATTACAAAAATTGAGTTCTTTTGCATAAAACCAATGTACATATCGAGAATAAAATATAAAAATCCAAATTACTAAAAATTGAGTTCTTTTGTAAAACAAAAGTAGGGATCCAAAATAAAATATCAATTTCGAAATTACAAAAATTGTGTTCTTTTGCATAGAACAAAAGTACGTATCGAGAATAAAATATAAATTTCAAAATTATGAAATATTGAGTTTCTTTTTGTAAAACAAAACTACGAATGAAAAATAATATATCAATTTTGAAATTATTAAAAATTGAATTCTTTTTGTAAAACAAAAGTACTGGATCGAAAATAAAATATAAATATCCAAATTACTATAAATTGAGTTCTCTTGGTAAAACAAAAGAGGAGATCCAAAATAAAATATAAATTTCGAAATTACAAAAATTGAGTTCTTTTGCATAAAACCAATGTACATATCGAGAATAAAATATAAAAATCCAAATTACTAAAAATTGAGTTCTTTTGTAAAACAAAAGTAGGGATCCAAAATAAAATATCAATTTCGAAATTACAAAAATTGTGTTCTTTTGCATAGAACAAAAGTACGTATCGAGAATAAAATATAAATTTCAAAATTATGAAATATTGAGTTTCTTTTTGTAAAACAAAACTACGAATGAAAAATAATATATCAATTTCGAAATTATTAAAAATTGAATTCTTTTTGTAAAACAAAAGTACGGATCGAAAATAGAATATAAATATCCAAATTACTATAAATTGAGTTCTCCTTGTAAAATAAAAGTAGCGATCCAAAGTAAAATATAAAATTTCGAAATTACAAAAAATTGAGTTCTTTTGCATAAAACCAAAGTACATATCGAGAATAAACAATAAATTTCCAAATTACTAAAAATTGAGTTCTTTTTGTAAAACAAAAGTAGGGATCCAAGATAAAATATCAATTTCGAAATTACAAAAAATTGAGTTCTTCTGCATAGAACAAAAGTACGTATCGAGAATAAAATATAAATTTCTAAATTATGAAATATTGAGTTTCTTTTTTGTAAAACAAAACTACGAATGAAAAATAATATATCAATGTCGAAATTATTGAAAATTGAATTCTTTTTGTAAAACAAAAGTACGGATCGAAAATAAAATATAAATATGCAAATTACTAAAAATTGAGTTATTTTTGTAAAACAAAAGTAGGGATCCAAAATAAAATATCAATTTCGAAATTACAAAAACTTGAGTTCTTTTGCATAGAACAAAAGTACATATCGAGAATAAAATATAAATTTCAAAATTATGAATTATTGAGTTTCTTTTTTGTAAAACAAAACTACGAATGAAAAATAATATATCAATTTCGAAATTATTAAAAATTGAATTCTTTTTGTAAAACAAAAGTACTGGATCGAAAATAAAATATAAATATCCAAATTACTATAAATTGAGTTCTCTTTGTAAAATAAAAGTACGGATCCAAAATAAAATATAAATTTCGAAATTACAAAAAATTGAGTTCTCTTGCATAAAACCAAAGTACATATCGAGAATAAAATATAAAAATCCAAATTACTAAAAATTGAGTTCTTTTTGTAAAACAAAAGTAGGGATCCAAAATAAAATATCAATTTCGAAATTACAAAAAATTGTGTTCTTTTGCATAGAACAAAAGTACGTATCGAGAATAAAATATAAATTTCAAAATTATGAAATATTGAGTTTCTTTTTGTAAAACAAAACTACGAATGAAAAATAATATATCAATTTCGAAATTATTAAAAATTGAATTCTTTTTGTAAAACAAAAGTACGGATCGAAAATAGAATATAAATATCCAAATTACTATAAATTGAGTTCTCCTTGTAAAATAAAAGTAGCGATCCAAAGTAAAATATAAAATTTCGAAATTACAAAAAATTGAGTTCTTTTGCATAAAACCAAAGTACATATCGAGAATAAACAATAAATTTCCAAATTACTAAAAATTGAGTTCTTTTTGTAAAACAAAAGTAGGGATCCAAAATAACATATCAATTTCGAAATTACAAAAAATTGTGTTCTTTTGCATAGAACAAAAGTACGAATCGAGAATAAAATATAAATTTCAAAATTATGAAATATTGAGTTTCTTTTTTGTAAAACAAAACTACGAATGAAAAATAATATATCAATTTCGAAATTATTAAAAATTGAATTCTTTTGTAAAACAAAAGTACGGATCGAAAATAAAATATAAATATCCAAATTACTATAAATTGAGTTCTCTTTGTAAAATAAAAGTACTGGATCCAAAATAAAATATAAATTTCGAAATTACAAAAGTTGAGTTCTTTTGCATAGAACAAAAGTACATATCGAGAATAAAATATAAATTTCAAAATTATGAAATATTGAGTTTCTTTTTGTAAAACAAAACTACGAATGAAAAATAATATATCAATTTCGAAATTATTAAAAATTGAATTCTTTTGTAAAACAAAAGTACTGGATCGAAAATAGAATATAAATATCCAAATTACTATAAATTGAGTTCTCCTTGTAAAATAAAAGTAGCGATCCAAAGTAAAATATAAAATTTCGAAATTACAAAAAATTGAGTTCTTTTGCATAAAACCAATGTACATATCGAGAATAAAATATAAAAATCCAAATTACTAAAAATTGAGTTCTTTTTGTAAAACAAAAGTAGGGATCCAAAATAAAATATCAATTTCGAAATTACAAAAATTGTGTTCTTTTGCATAGAACAAAAGTACGTATCGAGAATAAAATATAAATTTCAAAATTATGAAATATTGAGTTTCTTTTTTGTAGAACAAAACTAAGAATGAAAAATAATATATCAATTTCGAAATTATTAAAAATTGAATTCTTTTTGTAAAACAAAAGTACCGATCGAAAATAAAATATAAATATCCAAATTACTATAAATTGAGTTCTCTTTGTAAAATAAAAGTACGGATCCAAAATAAAATATAAATTTCGAAATTAAAAAAATTGAGTTCTTTTGCATAAAACCAATGTACATATCGAGAATAAAATATAAATATCCAAATTACTAAAAATTGAGTTCTTTTTGTAAAAGAAAAGTAGGGATCCACAATAAAATATCAATTTCGAAATTACAAAAAGTTGAGTTCTTTTGCATAGAACAAAAGTACGTATCGAGAATAAAATATAAATTTCAAAATTATGAAATATTGAGTTTCTTTTTTGCAAAATAAAACTACGAATGAAAAATAATATATCAATTTCGAAATTATTAAAAATTGAATTCCTTTTGTAAAAAAAAGTACTGGATCGAAAATAAAATATAAATATCCAAATTACTATAAATTGAGTTCTCCTTGTAAAATAAAAGTAGCGATCCAAAGTAAAATATAAAATTTCGAAATTACAAAAATTGAGTTCTTTTGCATAAAACCAAAATACATATCGAGAATAAACTATAAATTTCCAAATTATTAAAAATTGAGTTCTTTTGTAAAACAAAAGTAGGGATCCAAAATAAAATATCAATTTCGAAATTACAAAAGTTGAGTTCTTTTGCATAGAACAAAAGTACGTATCGAGAATAAAATATAAATTTCAAAATTATGAAATATTGAGTTTCTTTTTGTAAAACAAAACTACGAATGAAAAATAATATATCAATGTCGAAATTATTGAAAATTGAATTCTTTTGTAAAACAAAAGTACTGGATCGAAAATAAAATATAAATATGCAAATTACTAAAAATTGAGTTATTTTTGTAAAACAAAAGTAGGGATCCAAAATAAAATATCAATTTCGAAATTACAAAAACTTGAGTTCTTTTGCATAGAACAAAAGTACATATCGAGAATAAAATATAAATTTCAAAATTATGAATTATTGAGTTTCTTTTTGTAAAACAAAACTACGAATGAAAAATAATATATCAATTTCGAAATTATTAAAAATTGAATTCTTTTTGTAAAACAAAAGTACGGATCGAAAATAAAATATAAATATCCAAATTACTATAAATTGAGTTCTCTTTGTAAAATAAAAGTACTGGATCCAAAATAAAATATAAATTTCGAAATTACAAAAAATTGAGTTCTCTTGCATAAAACCAAAGTACATATCGAGAATAAAATATAAAAATCCAAATTACTAAAAATTGAGTTCTTTTGTAAAACAAAAGTAGGGATCCAAAATAAAATATCAATTTCGAAATTACAAAAATTGTGTTCTTTTGCATAGAACAAAAGTATGTATCGAGAATAAAATATAAATTTCAAAATTATGAAATATTGAGTTTCTTTTTGTAAAACAAAACTACGAATGAAAAATAATATATCAATTTCGAAATTATTAAAAATTGAATTCTTTTGTAAAACAAAAGTACGGATCGAAAATAGAATATAAATATCCAAATTACTATAAATTGAGTTCTCCTTGTAAAATAAAAGTAGCGATCCAAAGTAAAATATAAAATTTCGAAATTACAAAAAATTGAGTTCTTTTGCATAAAACCAAAGTACATATCGAGAATAAACTATAAATTTCTAAATTACTAAAAATTGAGTTCTTTTTGTAAAACAAAAGTAGGGATCCAAAATAAAATATCAATTTCGAAATTACAAAAACTTGAGTTCTTTTGCATAGAACAAAAGTACATATCGAGAATAAAATATAAATTTCAAAATTATGAATTATTGAGTTTCTTTTTTGTAAAACAAAACTACGAATGAAAAATAATATATCAATTTCGAAATTATTAAAAATTGAATTCTTTTTGTAAAACAAAAGTACGGATCGAAAATAAAATATAAATATCCAAATTACTATAAATTGAGTTCTCTTTGTAAAATAAAAGTACTGGATCCAAAATAAAATATAAATTTCGAAATTACAAAAATTGAGTTCTTTTGCATAAAACCAAAGTACATAACGAGAATAAAATATAAATATCCAACTTACTAAAATTTGAGTTCTTTTGTAAAACAAAAGTAGGGATCCAAAATAAAATATCAATTTCGAAATTACAAAAAATTGAGTTCTTTTGCATAAAACCAATGTACATATCGAGAATAAAATATAAAAATCCAAATTACTAAAAATTGAGTTCTTTTGTAAAACAAAAGTAGGGATCCAAAATAAAATATCAATTTCGAAATTACAAAAATTGTGTTCTTTTGCATAGAACAAAAGTACGTATCGAGAATAAAATATAAATTTCAAAATTATGAAATATTGAGTTTCTTTTTGTAAAACAAAACTACGAATGAAAAATAATATATCAATTTTGAAATTATTAAAAATTGAATTCTTTTTGTAAAACAAAAGTACGGATCGAAAATAAAATATAAATATCCAAATTACTATAAATTGAGTTCTCTTGGTAAAACAAAAGAGGAGATCCAAAATAAAATATAAATTTCGAAATTACAAAAAATTGAGTTCTTTTGCATAAAACCAATGTACATATCGAGAATAAAATATAAAAATCCAAATTACTAAAAATTGAGTTCTTTTTGTAAAACAAAAGTAGGGATCCAAAATAAAATATCAATTTCGAAATTACAAAAATTGTGTTCTTTTGCATAGAACAAAAGTACGTATCGAGAATAAAATATAAATTTCAAAATTATGAAATATTGAGTTTCTTTTTGTAAAACAAAACTACGAATGAAAAATAATATATCAATTTCGAAATTATTAAAAATTGAATTCTTTTTGTAAAACAAAAGTACGGATCGAAAATAGAATATAAATATCCAAATTACTATAAATTGAGTTCTCCTTGTAAAATAAAAGTAGCGATCCAAAGTAAAATATAAAATTTCGAAATTACAAAAAATTGAGTTCTTTTGCATAAAACCAAAGTACATATCGAGAATAAACAATAAATTTCCAAATTACTAAAAATTGAGTTCTTTTGTAAAACAAAAGTAGGGATCCAAGATAAAATATCAATTTCGAAATTACAAAAAATTGAGTTCTTCCGCATAGAACAAAAGTACGTATCGAGAATAAAATATAAATTTCTAAATTATGAAATATTGAGTTTCTTTTTGTAAAACAAAACTACGAATGAAAAATAATATATCAATGTCGAAATTATTGAAAATTGAATTCTTTTTGTAAAACAAAAGTACGGATCGAAAATAAAATATAAATATGCAAATTACTAAAAATTGAGTTATTTTTGTAAAACAGAAGTAGGGATCCAAAATAAAATATCAATTTCGAAATTACAAAAACTTGAGTTCTTTTGCATAGAACAAAAGTACATATCGAGAATAAAATATAAATTTCAAAATTATGAATTATTGAGTTTCTTTTTGTAAAACAAAACTACGAATGAAAAATAATATATCAATTTCGAAATTATTAAAAATTGAATTCTTTTTGTAAAACAAAAGTACGGATCGAAAATAAAATATAAATATCCAAATTACTATAAATTGAGTTCTCTTTGTAAAATAAAAGTACTGGACCCAAAATAAAATATAAATTTCGAAATTACAAAAAATTGAGTTCTCTTGCATAAAACCAAAGTACATATCGAGAATAAAATATAAATATCCAACTTACTAAAATTTGAGTTCTTTTGTAAAACAAAAGTAGGGATCCAAAATAAAATATCAATTTCGAAATTACAAAAAATTGAGTTCTTTTGCATAAAACCAATGTACATATCGAGAATAAAATATAAAAATCCAAATTACTAAAAATTGAGTTCTTTTTGTAAAACAAAAGTAGGGATCCAAAATAAAATATCAATTTCGAAATTACAAAAAATTGTGTTCTTTTGCATAGAACAAAAGTACGTATCGAGAATAAAATATAAATTTCAAAATTATGAAATATTGAGTTTCTTTTGTAAAACAAAACTACGAATGAAAAATAATATATCAATTTTGAAATTATTAAAAATTGAATTCTTTTTGTAAAACAAAAGTACGGATCGAAAATAAAATATAAATATCCAAATTACTATAAATTGAGTTCTCTTGGTAAAACAAAAGAGGAGATCCAAAATAAAATATAAATTTCGAAATTACAAAAAATTGAGTTCTTTTGCATAAAACCAATGTACATATCGAGAATAAAATATAAAAATCCAAATTACTAAAAATTGAGTTCTTTTTGTAAAACAAAAGTAGGGATCCAAAATAAAATATCAATTTCGAAATTACAAAAAATTGTGTTCTTTTGCATAGAACAAAAGTACGTATCGAGAATAAAATATAAATTTCAAAATTATGAAATATTGAGTTTCTTTTTGTAAAACAAAACTACGAATGAAAAATAATATATCAATTTCGAAATTATTAAAAATTGAATTCTTTTGTAAAACAAAAGTACTGGATCGAAAATAGAATATAAATATCCAAATTACTATAAATTGAGTTCTCCTTGTAAAATAAAAGTAGCGATCCAAAGTAAAATATAAAATTTCGAAATTACAAAAATTGAGTTCTTTTGCATAAAACCAAAGTACATATCGAGAATAAACAATAAATTTCCAAATTACTAAAAATTGAGTTCTTTTTGTAAAACAAAAGTAGGGATCCAAGATAAAATATCAATTTCGAAATTACAAAAAATTGAGTTCTTCTGCGTAGAACAAAAGTACGTATCGAGAATAAAATATAAATTTCAAAATTATGAAATATTGAGTTTCTTTTTTGTAAAACAAAACTACGAATGAAAAATAATATATCAATTTCGAAATTATTAAAAATTGAATTCTTTTTGTAAAACAAAAGTACGGATCGAAAATAAAATATAAATATCCAAATTACTAAAAATTGAGTTATTTTTGTAAAACAAAAGTAGGGATCCAAAATAAAATATCAATTTCGATATTACAAAAAATTGAGTTCTCTTGGTAAAACAGAAGAGGGGATCCAAAGTAAAATATAAATTTCGAAATTGAAAAAAATTGAGTTCTTTTGCATAAAACAAATGTACATATCGAGAATAAAATATAAATATCCAAATTACTAAAAATTGAGTTCTTTTTGTAAAAGAAAAGTAGGGATCCAAAATAAAATATCAATTTCGAAATTACAAAAAGTTGAGTTCTTTTGCATAGAACAAAAGTACGTATCGAGAATAAAATATAAATTTAAAAATTATGAAATATTGAGTTTCTTTTTTGCAAAACAAAACTACGAATGAAAAATAATATATCAATTTCGAAATTATTAAAAATCGAATTCTTTTTGTAAAACAAAAGTACGGATCGAAAATAAAATATAAATATCCAAATTACTATAAATTGAGTTCTCTTGGTAAAACAAAAGAGGGGATCCAAAATAAAATATAAATTTCGAAATTACAAAAAGTTGAGTTCTTTTGCATAAAACCAATGTACATATCGAGAATAAAATATAAATATCCAAATTACTAAAAATTGAGTTCTTTTTGTAAAAGAAAAGTAGGGATCCAAAATAAAATATCAATTTCGAAATTACAAAAGTTGAGTTCTTTTGCATAGAACAAAAGTACGTATCGAGAATAAAATATAAATTTCAAAATTATGAAATATTGAGTTTCTTTTTGCAAAACAAAACTACGAATGAAAAATAATATATCAATTTCGAAATTATTAAAAATTGAATTCTTTTTGTAAAACAAAAGTACTGGATCGAAAATAAAATATAAATATCCAAATTACTATAAATTGAGTTCTCCTTGTAAAATAAAAGTAGCGATCCAAAGTAAAATGTAAAATTTCGAAATTACAAAAAATTGAGTTCTTTTGTAAAACAAAAGTAGGGATCCAAAATAAAATATCAATTTTGAAATTACAAAAATTGAGTTCTTTTGCATAGAACAAAAGTACATATCGAGAATAAAATATAAATTTCAAAATTATGAAATATTGAGTTTCTTTTTGTAAAACAAAACTACGAATGAAAAATAATATATCAATTTCGAAATTATTAAAATTGAATTCTTTTGTAAAACAAAAGTACGGATCGAAAATAAAATATAAATATCCAAATTACTATAAATTGAGTTCTCCTTGTAAAATAAAAGTACGGATCCAAAATAAAATATAAATTTCGAAATTACAAAAAATTGAGTTCTTTTGCATAGAACAAAAGTACGTATCGAGAATAAAATATAAATTTCAAAATTATGAAATATTGAGTTTCTTTTTGCAAAACAAAACTACGAATGAAAAATAATATATCAATTTCGAAATTATTAAAAATTGAATTCTTTTTGTAAAACAAAAGTACGGATCGAAAATAAAATATAAATATCCAAATTACTATAAATTGAGTTCTCCTTGTAAAATAAAAGTAGCGATCCAAAGTAAAATATAAAATTTCGAAATTAAAAAAAATTGAGTTCTTTTGCATAAAACCAAAGTACATATCGAGAATAAACTATAAATTTCCAAATTACTAAAATTTGAGTTCTTTTTGTAAAACAAAAGTATGGATCCAAAATAAAATATGAATTTCGAAATTACAAAAAATTGAGTTCTTTTGCATAGAACAAAAGTACGTATCGAGAATAAAATATAAATTTCAAAATTATGAAATATTGAGTTTCTTTTTTGCAAAACAAAACTACGAATGAAAAATAATATATCAATTTCGAAATTATTAAAAATTGAATTCTTTTTGTAGAACAAAAGTACGGATGGAAAATAAAATATAAATATCCAAATTACTATAAATTGAGTTCTCCTTGTAAAATAAAAGTAGCGATCCAAAGTAAAATATAAAATTTCGAAATTACAAAAAATTGAGTTCTTTTGCATAAAACCAAAGTACATATCGAGAATAAACTATAAATTTCCAAATTACTAAAAATTGAGTTCTTTTTGTAAAACAAAAGTAGGGATCCAAAATAAAATATCAATTTCAAAATTACAAAAAATTGAGTTCTTTTGCATAGAACAAAAGTACGTATCGAGAATAAAATATAAATTTCAAAATTATGAAATATTGAGTTTCTTTTTTGCAAAACAAAACTACGAATGAAAAATAATATATCAATTTCGAAATTATTAAAAATTGAATTCTTTTTGTAGAACAAAAGTACGGATGGAAAATAAAATATAAATATCCAAATTACTATAAATTGAGTTCTCCTTGTAAAATAAAAGTAGCGATCCAAAGTAAAATATAAAATTTCGAAATTACAAAAAATTGAGTTCTTTTGCATAAAACCAAAGTACATATCGAGAATAAACTATAAATTTCCAAATTACTAAAAATTGAGTTCTTTTTGTAAAACAAAAGTAGGGATCCAAAATAAAATATCAATTTCAAATTACAAAAAATTGAGTTCTTTTGCATAGAACAAAAGTACGTATTGAGAATAAAATATAAATTTCAAAATTATGAAATATTGAGTTTCTTTTTTGTAAAACAAAACTACGAATGAAAAATAATATATCAATTTCGAAATTATTAAAAATTGAATTCTTTTTGTAAAACAAAAGTACGGATCGAAAATCAAATATAAATATCCAAATTACTATAAATTGAGTTCTCCTTGTAAAATAAAAGTACGGAACCAAAATAAAATATAAATTTCGAAATTACAAAAAATTGAGTTCTTTTGCATAAAACCAATGTACATATCGAGAATAAAATATAAAAATCCAAATTACTAAAAATTGAGTTCTTTTTGTAAAACAAAAGTAGGGATCCAAAATAAAATATCAATTTCGAAATTACAAAAAATTGTATTCTTTTGCATAGAACAAAAGTACGTATCGAGAATAAAATATAAATTTCAAAAATATGAAATATTGAGTTTCTTTTTTGTAAAACAAAACTACGAATGAAAAATAATATATCAATTTCGAAATTATTAAAAATTGAATTCTTTTTGTAAAACAAAAGTACGGATCGAAAATAAAATATAAATATCCAAATTACTATAAATTGAGTTCTCTTTGTAAAATAAAACTACGGATCCAAAATAAAATATAAATTTCGAAATTAAAAAAAATTGAGTTCTTTTGCATAAAACCAATATACATATCGAGAATAAAATATAAATATCCAAAATACTAAAAATTTAGTTCTTTTTGTAAAAGAAAACTAGGGATGCAAAATAAAATATCAATTTCGAAATTACAAAAAGTTGAGTTCTTTTGCATAAAACAAAAGTACGTATCGAGAATAAAATATAAATTTCAAAATTATGAAATATTGAGTTTCTTTTTTGCAAAACAAAACTACGAATGAAAAATAATATATCAATTTCGAAATTATTAAAAATTGAATTCTTTTTGTAAAACAAAAGTACGGATCGAAAATAAAATATAAATATCCAAATTACTATAAATTGAGTTCTCCTTGTAAAATAAAAGTAGCGATCCAAAGTAAAATATAAAATTTCGAAATTACAAAAAATTGAGTTCTTTTGCATAAAACCAAAGTACATATCGAGAATAAACTATAAATTTCCAAATTACTAAAAATTGAGTTCTTTTTGTAAAACAAAAGTAGGGATCCAAAATAAAATATCAATTTCGAAATTTCAAAAAATTGAGTTCTTTTGCATAGAACAAAAGTACGTATCGAGAATAAAATATAAATTTCAAAATTATGAAATATTGAGTTTCTTTTTTGTAAAACAAAACTACGAATGAAAAATAATATATCAATTTTGAAATTATTAAAAATTGAATTCTTTTTGTAAAACAAAAGTACGGATCGAAAATAAAATATAAATATCCAAATTACTAAAAATTGAGTTATTTTTGTAAAACAAAAGTAGGGATCCAAAATAAAATATCAATTTCGAAATTACAAAAGTTGAGTTCTTTTGCATAGAACAAAAGTACATATCGAGAATAAAATATAAATTTCAAAATTATGAATTATTGAGTTTCTTTTTGTAAAACAAAACTACGAATGAAAAATAATATATCAATTTCGAAATTATTAAAAATTGAATTCTTTTTGTAAAACAAAAGTACGGATCGAAAATAAAATATAAATATCCAAATTACTAAAAATTGAGTTATTTTTGTAAAACAAAAGTAGGGATCCAAAATAAAATATCAATTTCGAAATTACAAAAAGTTGAGTTCTTTTGCATAGAACAAAAGTACATATCGAGAATAAAATATAAATTTCAAAATTATGAATTATTGAGTTTCTTTTTGTAAAACAAAACTACGAATGAAAAATAATATATCAATTTCGAAATTATTAAAAATTGAATTCTTTTTGTAAAACAAAAGTACGGATCGAAAATAAAATATAAATATCCAAATTACTATAAATTGAGTTCTCTTTGTAAAATAAAAGTACTGGATCGAAAATAAAATATAAATTTCGAAATTACAAAAAATTGAGTTCTTTTGCATAAAACCAAAGTACATATCGAGAATAAAATATAAATATCCAACTTACTAAAATTTGAGTTCTTTTTTTAAAACAAAAGTAGGGATCCAAAATAAAATATCAATTTCGAAATTACAAAAAATTGAGTTCTTTTGCATAAAACCAATGTACATATCGAGAATAAAATATAAAAATCCAAATTACTAAAAATTGAGTTCTTTTTGTAAAACAAAAGTAGGGATCCAAAATAAAATATCAATTTAGAAATTACCAAAAATTGTGTTCTTTTGCATAGAACAAAAGTACGTATCGAGAATAAAATATAAATTTCAAAATTATGAAATATTGAGTTTCTTTTTTGTAAAACAAAACTACGAATGAAAAATAATATATCAATTTCGAAATTATTAAAAATTGAATTCTTTTTGTAAAACAAAAGTTTGGATCGAAAATAAAATATAAATATCCAAATTACTATAAATTGAGTTCTCTTGGTAAAACAAAAGAGGGGATCCAAAATAAAATATAAATTTCGAAATTACAAAAAATTGAGTTCTTTTGCATAAAACCAATGTACATATCGAGAATAAAATATAAAAATCCTAATTACTAAAAATTGAGTTCTTTTTGTAAAACAAAAGTAGGGATCCAAAATAAAATATCAATTTCGAAATTACAAAAAATTGTGTTCTTTTGCATAGAACAAAAGTACGTATCGAGAATAAAATATAAATTTCAAAATTATGAAATATTGAGTTTCTTTTTTGTAAAACAAAACTACGAATGAAAAATAATATATCAATTTCGAAATTATTAACAGTTGAATTCTTTTTGTAAAACAAAAGTACGGATCGAAAATAAAATATAAATATCCAAATTACTATAAATTGAGTTCTCTTGGTAAAACAAAAGAGGGGATCCAAAATAAAATATAAATTTCGAAATTACAAAAAATTGAGTTCTTTTGCATAAAACCAATATACATATCGAGAATAAAATATAAAAATCCTAATTACTAAAAATTGAGTTCTTTTTGTAAAACAAAAGTAGGGATCCAAAATAAAATATCAATTTTGAAATTACAAAAAATTGTGTTCTTCTGCATAGAACAAAAGTACGTATCGAGAATAAAATATAAATTTCAAAATTATGAAATATTGAGTTTCTTTTTTGTAAAACAAAACTACGAATAAAAAATAATATATCAATTTCGAAATTATTAAAAATTGAATTCTTTTTGTAAAACAAAAGTACGGATCGAAAATAAAATATAAATATCCAAATTACTAAAAATTGAGTTGTTTTTGTAAAACAAAAGTAGGGATCCAAAATAAAATATCAATTTCGAAATTACAAAAAGTTGAGTTCTTTTGCATAGAACAAAAGTACATATCGAGAATAAAATATAAATTTCGAAATTATGAATTATTGAGTTTCTTTTTGTAAAACAAAACTACGAATGAAAAATAATATATCAATTTCGAAATTATTAAAAATTGAATTCTTTTGTAAAACAAAAGTACGGATCGAAAATAAAATATAAATATCCAAATTACTATAAATTGAGTTCTCCTTATAAAATAAAAGTAGCGATCCAAAGTAAAATATAAAATTTCGAAATTACAAAAAATTGAGTTCTTTTGCATAAAACCAAAGTACATATCGAGAATAACCTATAAATTTCCAACTTACTAAAATTTGAGTTCTTTTTGTAAAACAAAAGTAGGGATCCAAAATAAAATATCAATTTCGAAATTACAAAAAATTGAGTTCTTTTGCATAAAACCAATGTACATATCGAGAATAAAATATAAAAATCCAAATTACTAAAAATTGAGTTCTTTTTGTAAAACAAAAGTAGGGATCCAAAATAAAATATCAATTTCGAAATTACAAAAAATTGAGTTCTTTTGCATAGAACAAAAGTACGTATCGAGAATAAAATATAAATTTAAAAATTATGAAATATTGAGTTTCTTTTATGTAAAACAAAACTACGAATGAAAAATAATATATCAATTTCGAAATTATTAAAAATTGAATTCTTTTTGTAAAACAAAAGTACGGATCGAAAATAAAATATAAATATCCAAATTACTATAAATTGAGTTCTCCTTGTAAAATAAAAGTACGGATCCAAAATAAAATATAAATTTCGAAATTACAAAAAATTGAGTTCTTTTGCATAAAACCAAAGTACATATCGAGAATAAAATATAAATATCGAACTTACTAAAATTTGAGTTTTTTTGTAAAACAAAAGTAGGGATCCAAAATAAAATATCAAATTCGAAATTACAAAAAATTGAGTTCTTTTGCATAAAACCAATGTACATATCGAGAATAAAATATAAAAATCCAAATTACTAAAAATTGAGTTCTTTTTGTAAAACAAAAGTAGGGATCCAAAATAAAATATCAATTTCGAAATTACAAAAAATTGTGTTCTTTTGCATAGAACAAAAGTACGTATCGAGAATAAAATATAAATTTCAAAATTATGAAATATTGAGTTTCTTTTTGTAAAACAAAACTACGAATGAAAAATAATATATCAATTTCGAAATTATTAAAAATTGAATTCTTTTTGTAAAACAAAAGTACGGATCGAAAATAAAATATAAATATCCAAATTACTATAAATTGAGTTCTCCTTATAAAATAAAAGTAGCGATCCAAAGTAAAATATAAAATTTCGAAATTACAAAAAATTGAGTTCTTTTGCATTTCCAAATTACTAAAAATTGAGTTCTTTTTGTAAAACAAAAGTAGGGATCCAAAATAAAATATCAATTTCGAAATTACAAAAAATTGTGTTCTTTTGCATAGAACAAAAGTACGTATCGAGAATAAAATATAAATTTAAAAATTATGAAATATTGAGTTTCTTTTTGTAAAACAAAACTACGAATGAAAAATAATATATCAATTTCGAAATTATTAAAAATTGAATTCTTTTTGTAAAACAAAAGTACTGGATCGAAAATAAAATATAAATATCCAAATTACTATAAATTGAGTTCTCCTTGTAAAATAAAAGTACGGATCCAAAATAAAATATAAATTTCGAAATTACAAAAAATTGAGTTCTTTTGCATAAAACCAAAGTACATATCGAGAATAAAATATAAATATCCAACTTACTAAAATTTGAGTTTTTTGTAAAACAAAAGTAGGGATCCAAAATAAAATATCAATTTCGAAATTACAAAAAATTGAGTTCTTTTGCATAAAACCAATGTACATATCGAGAATAAAATATAAAAATCCAAATTACTAAAAATTGAGTTCTTTTTGTAAAACAAAAGTAGGGATCCAAAATAAAATATCAATTTCGAAATTACAAAAATTGTGTTCTTTTGCATAGAACAAAAGTACGTATCGAGAATAAAATATAAATTTCAAAATTATGAAATATTGAGTTTCTTTTTGTAAAACAAAACTACGAATAAAAAATAATATATCAATTTCGAAATTATTAAAAATTGAATTCTTTTTGTAAAACAAAAGTACGGATCGAAAATAAAATATAAATATCCAAATTACTATAAATTGAGTTCTCCTTGTAAAATAAAAGTAGCGATCCAAAGTAAAATATAAAATTTCGAAATTACAAAAAATTGAGTTCTTTTGCATAAAACCAAAGTACATATCGAGAATAAACTATAAATTTCCAAATTACTAAAAATTGAGTTCTTTTGTAAAAGAAAAGTAGGGATCCAAAATAAAATATCAATTTCAAATTACAAAAATTGAGTTCTTTTGCATAGAACAAAAGTACGTATCGAGAATAAAATATAAATTTAAAAATTATGAAATATTGAGTTTCTTTTTGTAAAACAAAACTAGGAATGAAAAATAATATATCAATTTCGAAATTATTAAAAATTGAATTCTTTTTGTAAAACAAAAGTACGGATCGAAAATAAAATATAAATATCCAAATTACTATAAATTGAGTTCTCCTTGTAAAATAAAAGTACTGGATCCAAAATAAAATATAAATTTCGAAATTACAAAAAATTGAGTTCTTTTGCATAAAACCAAAGTACATATCGAGAATAAAATATAAATATCCAACTTACTAAAATTTGAGTTTTTTGTAAAACAAAAGTAGGGATCCAAAATAAAATATCAATTTCGAAATTACAAAAAATTGAGTTCTTTTGCATAAAACCAATGTACATATCGAGAATAAAATATAAAAATCCAAATTACTAAAAATTGAGTTCTTTTGTAAAACAAAAGTAGGGATCCAAAATAAAATATCAATTTCGAAATTACAAAAAATTGTGTTCTTTTGCATAGAACAAAAGTACGTATCGAGAATAAAATATAAATTTCAAAATTATGAAATATTGAGTTTCTTTTTGTAAAACAAAACTACGAATGAAAAATAATATATCAATTTCGAAATTATTAAAAATTGAATTCTTTTGTAAAACAAAAGTACTGGATCGAAAATAAAATATAAATATCCAAATTACTATAAATTGAGTTCTCCTTGTAAAATAAAAGTAGCTATCCAAAGTAAAATATAAAATTTCGAAATTACAAAAAATTGAGTTCTTTTGCATAAAACCAAAGTACATATCGAGAATAAACTATAAATTTCCAAATTACTAAAAATTGAGTTCTTTTGTAAAAGAAAAGTAGGGATCCAAAATAAAATATCAATTTCAAATTACAAAAAATTGAGTTCTTTTGCATAGAACAAAAGTACGTATCGAGAATAAAATATAAATTTAAAAATTATGAAATATTGAGTTTCTTTTTGTAAAACAAAACTACGAATGAAAAATAATATATCAATTTCGAAATTATTAAAAATTGAATTCTTTTTGTAAAACAAAAGTACGGATCGAAAATAAAATATAAATATCCAAATTACTATAAATTGAGTTCTCCTTGTAAAATAAAAGTACGGATCCAAAATAAAATATAAATTTCGAAATTACAAAAAATTGAGTTCTTTTGCATAAAACCAAAGTACATATCGAGAATAAAATATAAATATCCAACTTACTAAAATTTGAGTTTTTTGTAAAACAAAAGTAGGGATCCAAAATAAAATATCAATTTCGAAATTACAAAAAATTGAGTTCTTTTGCATAAAACCAATGTACATATCGAGAATAAAATATAAAAATCCAAATTACTAAAAATTGAGTTCTTTTTGTAAAACAAAAGTAGGGATCCAAAATAAAATATCAATTTCGAAATTACAAAACATTGTGTTCTTTTGCATAGAACAAAAGTACGTATCGAGAATAAAATATAAATTTAAAAATTATGAAATATTGAGTTTCTTTTTTGTAAAACAAAACTAGGAATGAAAAATAATATATCAATTTCGAAATTATTAAAAATTGAATTCTTTTTGTAAAACAAAAGTACGGATCGAAAATAAAATATAAATATCCAAATTACTATAAATTGAGTTCTCCTTGTAAAATAAAAGTACGGATCCAAAGTAAAATATAAAATTTCGAAATTACAAAAAATTGAGTTCTTTTGCATAAAACCAAAGTACATATCGAGAATAAACTATAAATTTCCAAATTACTAAAAATTGAGTTCTTTTGTAAAAGAAAAGTAGGGATCCAAAATAAAATATCAATTTCAAATTACAAAAAATTGAGTTCTTTTGCATAGAACAAAAGTACGTATCGAGAATAAAATATAAATTTAAAAATTATGAAATATTGAGTTTCTTTTTTGTAAAACAAAACTAGGAATGAAAAATAATATATCAATTTCGAAATTATTAAAAATTGAATTCTTTTTGTAAAACAAAAGTACGGATCGAAAATAAAATATAAATATCCAAATTACTATAAATTGAGTTCTCTTGGTAAAACAAAAGAGCGGATCCAAAATAAAATATAAATTTCGAAATTACAAAAATTGAGTTCTTTTGCATAAAACCAAAGTACATATCGAGAATAAAATATAAATATCCAACTTACTAAAATTTGAGTTTTTTGTAAAACAAAAGTAGGGATCCAAAATAAAATATCAATTTCGAAATTACAAAAAATTGAGTTCTTTTGCATAAAACCAATGTACATATCGAGAATAAAATATAAAAATCCAAATTACTAAAAATTGAGTTCTTTTTGTAAAACAAAAGTAGGGATCCAAAATAAAATATCAATTTCGAAATTACAAAAAATTGTGTTCTTTTGCATAGAACAAAAGTACGTATCGAGAATAAAATATAAATTTCAAAATTATGAAATATTGAGTTTCTTTTTGTAAAACAAAACTACGAATGAAAAATAATATATCAATTTCGAAATTATTAAAAATTGAATTCTTTTTGTAAAACAAAAGTACGGATCGAAAATAAAATATAAATATCCAAATTACTATAAATTGAGTTCTCCTTGTAAAATAAAAGTAGCTATCCAAAGTAAAATATAAAATTTCGAAATTACAAAAAATTGAGTTCTTTTGCATAAAACCAAAGTACATATCGAGAATAAACTATAAATTTCCAAATTACTAAAAATTGAGTTCTTTTTGTAAAAGAAAAGTAGGGATCCAAAATAAAATATCAATTTCAAATTACAAAAAATTGAGTTCTTTTGCATAGAACAAAAGTACGTATCGAGAATAAAATATAAATTTAAAAATTATGAAATATTGAGTTTCTTTTTGTAAAACAAAACTACGAATGAAAAATAATATATCAATTTCGAAATTATTAAAAATTGAATTCTTTTGTAAAACAAAAGTACGGATCGAAAATAAAATATAAATATTCAAATTACTATAAATTGAGTTCTCCTTGTAAAATAAAAGTACTGGATCCAAAATAAAATATAAATTTCGAAATTACAAAAAATTGAGTTCTTTTGCATAAAACCAAAGTACATATCGAGAATAAAATATAAATATCCAACTTACTAAAATTTGAGTTTTTTGTAAAACAAAAGTAGGGATCCAAAATAAAATATCAATTTCGAAATTACAAAAAATTGAGTTCTTTTGCATAAAACCAATGTACATATCGAGAATAAAATATAAAAATCCAAATTACTAAAAATTGAGTTCTTTTTGTAAAACAAAAGTAGGGATCCAAAATAAAATATCAATTTCGAAATTACAAAAAATTGTGTTCTTTTGCATAGAACAAAAGTACGTATCGAGAATAAAATATAAATTTAAAAATTATGAAATATTGAGTTTCTTTTTTGTAAAACAAAACTAGGAATGAAAAATAATATATCAATTTCGAAATTATTAAAAATTGAATTCTTTTTGTAAAACAAAAGTACGGATCGAAAATAAAATATAAATATCCAAATTACTATAAATTGAGTTCTCCTTGTAAAATAAAAGTACGGATCCAAAATAAAATATAAATTTCGAAATTACAAAAAATTGAGTTCTTTTGCATAAAACCAAAGTACATATCGAGAATAAACTATAAATTTCCAAATTACTAAAAATTGAGTTCTTTTTGTAAAAGAAAAGTAGGGATCCAAAATAAAATATCAATTTCAAATTACAAAAAATTGAGTTCTTTTGCATAGAACAAAAGTACATATCGAGAATAAAATATAAATTTAAAAATTATGAAAAATTGAGTTTCTTTTTGTAAAACAAAACTACGAATGAAAAATAATATATCAATTTCGAAATTATTAAAAATTGAATTCTTTTTGTAAAACAAAAGTACTGGATCGAAAATAAAATATAAATATCCAAATTACTATAAATTGAGTTCTCCTTGTAAAATAAAAGTACGGATCCAAAATAAAATATAAATTTCGAAATTACAAAAAATTGAGTTCTTTTGCATAAAACCAAAGTACATATCGAGAATAAAATATAAATATCCAACTTACTAAAATTTGAGTTTTTTTGTAAAACAAAAGTAGGGATCCAAAATAAAATATCAATTTCGAAATTACAAAAAATTGAGTTCTTTTGCATAAAACCAATGTACATATCGAGAATAAAATATAAAAATCCAAATTACTAAAAATTGAGTTCTTTTTGTAAAACAAAAGTAGGGATCCAAAATAAAATATCAATTTCGAAATTACAAAACATTGTGTTCTTTTGCATAGAACAAAAGTACGTATCGAGAATAAAATATAAATTTAAAAATTATGAAATATTGAGTTTCTTTTTGTAAAACAAAACTAGGAATGAAAAATAATATATCAATTTCGAAATTATTAAAAATTGAATTCTTTTTGTAAAACAAAAGTACGGATCGAAAATAAAATATAAATATCCAAATTACTATAAATTGAGTTCTCCTTGTAAAATAAAAGTACTGGATCCAAAGTAAAATATAAAATTTCGAAATTACAAAAAATTGAGTTCTTTTGCATAAAACCAAAGTACATATCGAGAATAAACTATAAATTTCCAAATTACTAAAAATTGAGTTCTTTTGTAAAAGAAAAGTAGGGATCCAAAATAAAATATCAATTTCAAATTACAAAAAATTGAGTTCTTTTGCATAGAACAAAAGTACGTATCGAGAATAAAATATAAATTTAAAAATTATGAAATATTGAGTTTCTTTTTGTAAAACAAAACTACGAATGAAAAATAATATATCAATTTCGAAATTATTAAAAATTGAATTCTTTTTGTAAAACAAAAGTACGGATCGAAAATAAAATATAAATATCCAAATTACTATAAATTGAGTTCTCCTTGTAAAATAAAAGTACTGGATCCAAAATAAAATATAAATTTCGAAATTACAAAAAATTGAGTTCTTTTGCATAAAACCAAAGTACATATCGAGAATAAAATATAAATATCCAACTTACTAAAATTTGAGTTTTTTGTAAAACAAAAGTAGGGATCCAAAATAAAATATCAATTTCGAAATTACAAAAAATTGAGTTCTTTTGCATAAAACCAATGTACATATCGAGAATAAAATATAAAAATCCAAATTACTAAAAATTGAGTTCTTTTGTAAAACAAAAGTAGGGATCCAAAATAAAATATCAATTTCGAAATTACAAAACATTGTGTTCTTTTGCATAGAACAAAAGTACGTATCGAGAATAAAATATAAATTTAAAAATTATGAAATATTGAGTTTCTTTTTGTAAAACAAAACTAGGAATGAAAAATAATATATCAATTTCGAAATTATTAAAAATTGAATTCTTTTTGTAAAACAAAAGTACTGGATCGAAAATAAAATATAAATATCCAAATTACTATAAATTGAGTTCTCCTTGTAAAATAAAAGTACGGATCCAAAGTAAAATATAAAATTTCGAAATTACAAAAAATTGAGTTCTTTTGCATAAAACCAAAGTACATATCGAGAATAAAATATAAATATCCAACTTACTAAAATTTGAGTTTTTTGTAAAACAAAAGTAGGGATCCAAAATAAAATATCAATTTCGAAATTACAAAAATTGAGTTCTTTTGCATAAAACCAATGTACATATCGAGAATAAAATATAAAAATCCAAATTACTAAAAATTGAGTTCTTTTTGTAAAACAAAAGTAGGGATCCAAAATAAAATATCAATTTCAAATTACAAAAATTGAGTTCTTTTGCATAGAACAAAAGTACGTGATCGAGAATAAAATATAAATTTAAAAATTATGAAATATTGAGTTTCTTTTTGTAAAACAAAACTACGAATGAAAAATAATATATCAATTTCGAAATTATTAAAAATTGAATTCTTTTTGTAAAACAAAAGTACGGATCGAAAATAAAATATAAATATCCAAATTACTATAAATTGAGTTCTCCTTATAAAATAAAAGTAGCGATCCAAAGTAAAATATAAAATTTCGAAATTACAAAAAATTGAGTTCTTTTGCATAAAACCAAAGTACATATCGAGAATAAACTATAAATTTCCAAATTACTAAAAATTGAGTTCTTTTTGTAAAACAAAAGTAGGGATCCAAAATAAAATATCAATTTCAAATTACAAAAATTGAGTTCTTTTGCATAGAACAAAAGTACGTATCGAGAATAAAATATAAATTTAAAAATTATGAAATATTGAGTTTCTTTTTGTAAAACAAAACTACGAATGAAAAATAATATATCAATTTCGAAATTATTAAAAATTGAATTCTTTTTGTAAAACAAAAGTACTGGATCGAAAATAAAATATAAATATCCAAATTACTATAAATTGAGTTCTCCTTGTAAAATAAAAGTACGGATCCAAAATAAAATATAAATTTCGAAATTACAAAAAATTGAGTTCTTTTGCATAAAACCAAAGTACATATCGAGAATAAAATATAAATATCCAACTTACTAAAATTTGAGTTTTTTGTAAAACAAAAGTAGGGATCCAAAATAAAATATCAATTTCGAAATTACAAAAATTGAGTTCTTTTGCATAAAACCAATGTACATATCGAGAATAAAATATAAAAATCCAAATTACTAAAAATTGAGTTCTTTTGTAAAACAAAAGTAGGGATCCAAAATAAAATATCAATTTCGAAATTACAAAAAATTGTGTTCTTTTGCATAGAACAAAAGTACGTATCGAGAATAAAATATAAATTTCAAAATTATGAAATATTGAGTTTCTTTTTGTAAAACAAAACTACGAATGAAAAATAATATATCAATTTCGAAATTATTAAAAATTGAATTCTTTTGTAAAACAAAAGTACGGATCGAAAATAAAATATAAATATCCAAATTACTATAAATTGAGTTCTCCTTGTAAAATAAAAGTAGCGATCCAAAGTAAAATATAAAATTTCGAAATTACAAAAAATTGAGTTCTTTTGCATAAAACCAAAGTACATATCGAGAATAAACTATAAATTTCCAAATTACTAAAAATTGAGTTCTTTTTGTAAAAGAAAAGTAGGGATCCAAAATAAAATATCAATTTCGAAATTACAAAAAATTGAGTTCTTTTGCATAGAACAAAAGTACGTATCGAGAATAAAATATAAATTTAAAAATTATGAAATATTGAGTTTCTTTTTGTAAAACAAAACTACGAATGAAAAATAATATATCAATTTCGAAATTATTAAAAATTGAATTCTTTTTGTAAAACAAAAGTACGGATCGAAAATAAAATATAAATATCCAAATTACTATAAATTGAGTTCTCCTTGTAAAATAAAAGTACTGGATCCAAAATAAAATATAAATTTCGAAATTACAAAAAATTGAGTTCTTTTGCATAAAACCAAAGTACATATCGAGAATAAAATATAAATATCCAACTTACTAAAATTTGAGTTTTTTGTAAAACAAAAGTAGGGATCCAAAATAAAATATGAATTTCGAAATTACAAAAAATTGAGTTCTTTTGCATAAAACCAATGTACATATCGAGAATAAAATATAAAAATCCAAATTACTAAAAATTGAGTTCTTTTTGTAAAACAAAAGTAGGGATCCAAAATAAAATATCAATTTCGAAATTACAAAACATTGTGTTCTTTTGCATAGAACAAAAGTACGTATCGAGAATAAAATATAAATTTAAAAATTATGAAATATTGAGTTTCTTTTTGTAAAACAAAACTAGGAATGAAAAATAATATATCAATTTCGAAATTATTAAAAATTGAATTCTTTTTGTAAAACAAAAGTACTGGATCGAAAATAAAATATAAATATCCAAATTACTATAAATTGAGTTCTCCTTGTAAAATAAAAGTACGGATCCAAAGTAAAATATAAAATTTCGAAATTACAAAAATTGAGTTCTTTTGCATAAAACCAAAGTACATATCGAGAATAAACTATAAATTTCCAAATTACTAAAAATTGAGTTCTTTTTGTAAAAGAAAAGTAGGGATCCAAAATAAAATATCAATTTCAAATTACAAAAATTGAATTCTTTTGCATAGAACAAAAGTACGTATCGAGAATAAAATATAAATTTAAAAATTATGAAATATTGAGTTTCTTTTTGTAAAACAAAACTACGAATGAAAAATAATATATCAATTTCGAAATTATTAAAAATTGAATTCTTTTTGTAAAACAAAAGTACGGATCGAAAATAAAATATAAATATCCAAATTACTATAAATTGAGTTCTCCTTGTAAAATAAAAGTACGGATCCAAAATAAAATATAAATTTCGAAATTACAAAAAATTGAGTTCTTTTGCATAAAACCAAAGTACATATCGAGAATAAAATATAAATATCCAACTTACTAAAATTTGAGTTTTTTGTAAAACAAAAGTAGGGATCCAAAATAAAATATCAATTTCGAAATTACAAAAAATTGAGTTCTTTTGCATAAAACCAATGTACATATCGAGAATAAAATATAAAAATCCAAATTACTAAAAATTGAGTTCTTTTTGTAAAACAAAAGTAGGGATCCAAAATAAAATATCAATTTCGAAATTACAAAACATTGTGTTCTTTTGCATAGAACAAAAGTACGTATCGAGAATAAAATATAAATTTAAAAATTATGAAATATTGAGTTTCTTTTTGTAAAACAAAACTAGGAATGAAAAATAATATATCAATTTCGAAATTATTAAAAATTGAATTCTTTTTGTAAAACAAAAGTACGGATCGAAAATAAAATATAAATATCCAAATTACTATAAATTGAGTTCTCCTTGTAAAATAAAAGTACGGATCCAAAGTAAAATATAAAATTTCGAAATTACAAAAAATTGAGTTCTTTTGCATAAAACCAAAGTACATATCGAGAATAAAATATAAATATCCAACTTACTAAAATTTGAGTTTTTTTGTAAAACAAAAGTAGGGATCCAAAATAAAATATCAATTTCGAAATTACAAAAAATTGAGTTCTTTTGCATAAAACCAATGTACATATCGAGAATAAAATATAAAAATCCAAATTACTAAAAATTGAGTTCTTTTTGTAAAACAAAAGTAGGGATCCAAAATAAAATATCAATTTCAAATTACAAAAAATTGAGTTCTTTTGCATAGAACAAAAGTACGTATCGAGAATAAAATATAAATTTAAAAATTATGAAATATTGAGTTTCTTTTTTGTAAAACAAAACTACGAATGAAAAATAATATATCAATTTCGAAATTATTAAAAATTGAATTCTTTTTGTAAAACAAAAGTACTGGATCGAAAATAAAATATAAATATCCAAATTACTATAAATTGAGTTCTCCTTGTAAAATAAAAGTACGGATCCAAAGTAAAATATAAAATTTCGAAATTACAAAAAATTGAGTTCTTTTGCATAAAACCAAAGTACATATCGAGAATAAAATATAAATATCCAACTTACTAAAATTTGAGTTTTTTGTAAAACAAAAGTAGGGATCCAAAATAAAATATCAATTTCGAAATTACAAAAATTGAGTTCTTTTGCATAGAACAAAAGTACATATCGAGAATAAAATATAAAAATCCAAATTACTAAAAATTGAGTTCTTTTTGTAAAACAAAAGTAGGGATCCAAAATAAAATATCAATTTCGAAATTACAAAAAATTGTGTTCTTTTGCATAGAACAAAAGTACGTATCGAGAATAAAATATAAATTTCAAAATTACGAAATATTGAGTTTCTTTTTGTAAAACAAAACTACGAATGAAAAATAATATATCAATTTCGAAATTATTAAAAATTGAATTCTTTTTGTAAAACAAAAGTACGGATCGAAAATAAAATATAAATATCCAAATTACTATAAATTGAGTTCTCCTTATAAAATAAAAGTAGCGATCCAAAGTAAAATATAAAATTTCGAAATTACAAAAAATTGAGTTCTTTTGCATAAAACCAAAGTACATATCGAGAATAAACTATAAATTTCCAAATTACTAAAAATTGAGTTCTTTTGTAAAACAAAAGTAGGGATCCAAAATAAAATATCAATTTCGAAATTACAAAAAATTGTGTTCTTTTGCATAGAACAAAAGTACGTATCGAGAATAAAATATAAATTTCAAAATTATGAAATATTGAGTTTCTTTTTTGTAAAACAAAACTACGAATGAAAAATAATATATCAATTTCGAAATTATTAAAAATTGAATTCTTTTTGTAAAACAAAAGTACGGATCGAAAATAAAATATAAATATCCAAATTACTATAAATTGAGTTCTCCTTGTAAAATAAAAGTAGCGATCCAAAGTAAAATATAAAATTTCGAAATTACAAAAAATTGAGTTCTTTTGCATAAAACCAAAGTACATATCGAGAATAAACTATAAATTTCCAAATTACTAAGAATTGAGTTCTTTTTGTAAAACAAAAGTAGGGATCCAAAATAAAATATCAATTTCAAATTACAAAAAATTGAGTTCTTTTGCATAGAACAAAAGTACGTATCGAGAATAAAATATAAATTTAAAAATTATGAAATATTGAGTTTCTTTTTTGTAAAACAAAACTAGGAATGAAAAATAATATATCAATTTCGAAATTATTAAAAATTGAATTCTTTTTGTAAAACAAAAGTACGGATCGAAAATAAAATATAAATATCCAAATTACTATAAATTGAGTTCTCCTTGTAAAATAAAAGTACGGATCCAAAATAAAATATAAATTTCGAAATTACAAAAATTGAGTTCTTTTGCATAAAACCAAAGTACATATCGAGAATAAAATATAAATATCCAACTTACTAAAATTTGAGTTCTTTTGTAAAACAAAAGTAGGGATCCAAAATAAAATATCAATTTCGAAATTACAAAAAATTGAGTTCTTTTGCATAAAACCAATGTACATATCGAGAATAAAATATAAAAATCCAAATTACTAAAAATTGAGTTCTTTTTGTAAAACAAAAGTAGGGATCCAAAATAAAATATCAATTTCGAAATTACAAAAATTGTGTTCTTTTGCATAGAACAAAAGTACGTATCGAGAATAAAATATAAATTTCAAAATTATGAAATATTGAGTTTCTTTTTGTAAAAAAAACTACGAATGAAAAATAATATATCAATTTCGAAATTATTAAAAATTGAATTCTTTTTGTAAAACAAAAGTACGGATCGAAAATAAAATATAAATATCCAAATTACTATAAATTGAGTTCTCCTTGTAAAATAAAAGTACGGATCCAAAATAAAATATAAATTTCGAAATTACAAAAAATTGAGTTCTTTTGCATAAAACCAAAGTACATATCGAGAATAAAATATAAATATCCAACTTACTAAAATTTGAGTTTTTTTGTAAAACAAAAGTAGGGATCCAAAATAAAATATCAATTTCGAAATTACAAAAATTGAGTTCTTTTGCATAAAACCAATGTACATATCGAGAATAAAATATAAAAATCCAAATTACTAAAAATTGAGTTCTTTTGTAAAACAAAAGTAGGGATCCAAAATAAAATATCAATTTCGAAATTACAAAAATTGTGTTCTTTTGCATAGAACAAAAGTACGTATCGAGAATAAAATATAAATTTCAAAATTATGAAATATTGAGTTTCTTTTTGTAAAAAAACTACGAATGAAAAATAATATATCAATTTCGAAATTATTAAAAATTGAATTCTTTTGTAAAACAAAAGTACGGATCGAAAATAAAATATAAATATCCAAATTACTATAAATTGAGTTCTCCTTGTAAAATAAAAGTACGGATCCAAAATAAAATATAAATTTCGAAATTACAAAAAATTGAGTTCTTTTGCATAAAACCAAAGTACATATCGAGAATAAAATATAAATATCCAACTTACTAAAATTTGAGTTTTTTTGTAAAACAAAAGTAGGGATCCAAAATAAAATATCAATTTCGAAATTACAAAAAATTGAGTTCTTTTGCATAAAACCAATGTACATATCGAGAATAAAATATAAAAATCCAAATTACTAAAAATTGAGTTCTTTTTGTAAAACAAAAGTAGGGATCCAAAATAAAATATCAATTTCGAAATTACAAAAATTGTGTTCTTTTGCATAGAACAAAAGTACGTGATCGAGAATAAAATATAAATTTCAAAATTATGAAATATTGAGTTTCTTTTTGTAAAACAAAACTACGAATGAAAAATAATATATCAATTTCGAAATTATTAAAAATTGAATTCTTTTTGTAAAACAAAAGTACGGATCGAAAATAAAATATAAATATCCAAATTACTATAAATTGAGTTCTCCTTATAAAATAAAAGTAGCGATCCAAAGTAAAATATAAAATTTCGAAATTACAAAAAATTGAGTTCTTTTGCATAAAACCAAAGTACATATCGAGAATAAACTATAAATTTCCAAATTACTAAAAATTGAGTTCTTTTTGTAAAACAAAAGTAGGGATCCAAAATAAAATATCAATTTCGAAATTACAAAAAATTGAGTTCTTTTGCATAAAACCAATGTACATATCGAGAATAAAATATAAAAATCCAAATTACTAAAAATTGAGTTCTTTTTGTAAAACAAAAGTAGGGATCCAAAATAAAATATCAATTTCGAAATTACAAAAATTGTGTTCTTTTGCATAGAACAAAAGTACGTATCGAGAATAAAATATAAATTTCAAAATTATGAAATATTGAGTTTCTTTTTTGTAAAACAAAACTACGAATGAAAAATAATATATCAATTTCGAAATTATTAAAAATTGAATTCTTTTGTAAAACAAAAGTACTGGATCGAAAATAAAATATAAATATCCAAATTACTATAAATTGAGTTCTCCTTATAAAATAAAAGTAGCGATCCAAAGTAAAATATAAAATTTCGAAATTACAAAAAATTGAGTTCTTTTGCATAAAACCAAAGTACATATCGAGAATAAACTATAAATTTCCAAATTACCAAAAATTGAGTTCTTTTACAAAAAATTGAGTTCTTTTGCATAAAACAAAAGTAACAAAAGTACGTATCGAGAATAAAATATAAATTTAAAAATTATGAAATATTGAGTTTCTTTTTGTAAAACAAAACTACGAATGAAAAATAATATATCAATTTCGAAATTATTAAAAATTGAATTCTTTTTGTAAAACAAAAGTACGGATCGAAAATAAAATATAAATATCCAAATTACTATAAATTGAGTTCTCCTTGTAAAATAAAAGTACGGATCCAAAATAAAATATAAATTTCGAAATTACAAAAAATTGAGTTCTTTTGCATAAAACCAAAGTACATATCGAGAATAAAATATAAATATCCAACTTACTAAAATTTGAGTTTTTTTGTAAAACAAAAGTAGGGATCCAAAATAAAATATCAATTTCGAAATTACAAAAATTGAGTTCTTTTGCATAAAACCAATGTACATATCGAGAATAAAATATAAAAATCCAAATTACTAAAAATTGAGTTCTTTTGTAAAACAAAAGTAGGGATCCAAAATAAAATATCAATTTCGAAATTACAAAAATTGTGTTCTTTTGCATAGAACAAAAGTACGTATCGAGAATAAAATATAAATTTCAAAATTATGAAATATTGAGTTTCTTTTTGTAAAACAAAACTACGAATGAAAAATAATATATCAATTTCGAAATTATTAAAAATTGAATTCTTTTTGTAAAACAAAAGTACTGGATCGAAAATAAAATATAAATATCCAAATTACTATAAATTGAGTTCTCCTTATAAAATAAAAGTAGCGATCCAAAGTAAAATATAAAATTTCGAAATTACAAAAAATTGAGTTCTTTTGCATAAAACCAAAGTACATATCGAGAATAAACTATAAATTTCCAAATTACTAAAAATTGAGTTCTTTTGTAAAACAAAAGTAGGGATCCAAAATAAAATATCAATTTCGAAATTACAAAAAATTGTGTTCTTTTGCATAGAACAAAAGTACGTATCGAGAATAAAATATAAATTTCAAAATTATGAAATATTGAGTTTCTTTTTGTAAAACAAAACTACGAATGAAAAATAATATATCAATTTCGAAATTATTAAAAATTGAATTCTTTTGTAAAACAAAAGTACGGATCGAAAATAAAATATAAATATCCAAATTACTATAAATTGAGTTCTCCTTGTAAAATAAAAGTAGCGATCCAAAGTAAAATATAAAATTTCAAAATTACAAAAATTGAGTTCTTTTGCATAAAACCAAATTACATATCGAGAATAAACTATAAATTTCCAAATTACTAAAAATTGAGTTCTTTTTGTAAAACAAAAGTAGGGATCCAAAATAAAATATCAATTTCAAATTACAAAAATTGAGTTCTTTTGCATAGAACAAAAGTACGTATCGAGAATAAAATATAAATTTAAAAATTATGAAATATTGAGTTTCTTTTTTGTAAAACAAAACTACGAATGAAAAATAATATATCAATTTCGAAATTATTAAAAATTGAATTCTTTTTGTAAAACAAAAGTACGGATCGAAAATAAAATATAAATATCCAAATTACTAAAAATTGAGTTCTTTTTGTAAAAGAAAGGTAGGGATCCAAAATAAAATATCAATTTCGAAATTACAAAAAGTTGAGTTCTTTTGCATAGAACAAAAGTACGTATCGAGAATAAAATATAAATTTCAAAATTATGAAATATTGAGTTTCTTTTTTGCAAAACAAAACTACGAATGAAAAATAATATATCAATTTCGAAATTATTAAAAATTGAATTCTTTTTGTAAAACAAAAGTACGGATCGAAAATAAAATATAAATATCCAAATTACTATAAATTGAGTTCTCCTTGTAAAATAAAAGTAGCGATCCAAAGTAAAATGTAAAATTTCGAAATTACAAAAAATTGAGTTCTTTTTGTAAAACAAAAGTAGGGATCCAAAATAAAATATCAATTTTGAAATTACAAAAAATTGAGTTCTTTTGCATAGAACAAAAGTACATATCGAGAATAAAATATAAATTTCAAAATTATGAAATATTGAGTTTCTTTTTGTAAAACAAAACTACGAATGAAAAATAATATATCAATTTCGAAATTATTAAAAATTGAATTCTTTTTGTAAAACAAAAGTACGGATCGAAAATAAAATATAAATATCCAAATTACTATAAATTGAGTTCTCTTTGTAAAATAAAAGTACTGGATCCAAAATAAAATATAAATTTCGAAATTAAAAAAATTGAGTTCTTTTGCATAAAACCAATATACATATCGAGAATAAAATATAAATATCCAAAATACTAAAAATTGAGTTCTTTTTGTAAAAGAAAACTAGGGATGCAAAATAAAATATCAATTTCGAAATTACAAAAGTTGAGTTCTTTTGCATAGAACAAAAGTACGTATCGAGAATAAAATATAAATTTGAAAATTATGAAATATTGAGTTTCTTTTTGTAAAACAAAACTACGAATGAAAAATAATATATCAATTTCGAAATTATTAAAAATTGAATTCTTTTGTAAAACAAAAGTACTGAATCGAAAATAAAATATAAATATCCAAATTACTATAAATTGAGTTCTCTTGGTAAAACAGAAGAGGGGATCCAAAATAAAATATAAATTTCGAAATTACAAAAAATTGAGTTCTTTTGCATAAAACAAATGTACATATCGAGAATAAAATATAAATATCCAAATTACTAAAAATTGAGTTCTTTTTGTAAAAGAAAACTAGGGATCCAAAATAAAATATCAATTTCGAAATTACAAAAGTTGAGTTCTTTTGCATAGAACAAAAGTACGTATCGAGAATAAAATATAAATTTGAAAATTATGAAATATTGAGTTTCTTTTTGCAAAACAAAACTACGAATGAAAAATAATATATCAATTTGAAATTATTAAAAATTGAATTCTTTTTGTAAAACAAAAGTACGAATCGAAAATAAAATATAAATATCCAAATTACTATAAATTGAGTTCTCTTGGTAAAACAGAAGAGGGGATCCAAAGTAAAATATAAATTTCGAAATTAAAAAAAATTGAGTTCTTTTGCATAAAACAAATGTACATATCGAGAATAAAATATAAATATCCAAATTACTAAAAATTGAGTTCTTTTTGTAAAAGAAAAGTAGGGACCCAAAATAAAATATCAATTTCGAAATTACAAAAAGTTGAGTTCTTTTGCATAGAACAAAAGTACGTATCGAGAATAAAATATAAATTTAAAAATTATGAAATATTGAGTTTCTTTTGCAAAACAAAACTACGAATGAAAAATAATATATCAATTTCGAAATTATTAAAAATCGAATTCTTTTTGTAAAACAAAAGTACGGATCGAAAATAAAATATAAATATCCAAATTACTATAAATTGAGTTCTCTTGGTAAAACAAAAGAGGGGATCCAAAATAAAATATAAATTTCGAAATTACAAAAAGTTGAGTTCTTTTGCATAAAACCAATGTACATATCGAGAATAAAATATAAATATCCAAATTACTAAAAATTGAGTTCTTTTTGTAAAAGAAAAGTAGGGATCCAAAATAAAATATCAATTTCGAAATTACAAAAAGTTGAGTTCTTTTGCATAGAACAAAAGTACGTATCGAGAATAAAATATAAATTTCAAAATTATGAAATATTGAGTTTCTTTTTGCAAAACAAAACTACGAATGAAAAATAATATATCAATTTCGAAATTATTAAAAATTGAATTCTTTTTGTAAAACAAAAGTACGGATCGAAAATAAAATATAAATATCCAAATTACTATAAATTGAGTTCTCCTTGTAAAATAAAAGTAGCGATCCAAAGTAAAATGTAAAATTTCGAAATTACAAAAAATTGAGTTCTTTTGTAAAACAAAAGTAGGGATCCAAAATAAAATATCAATTTTGAAATTACAAAAATTGAGTTCTTTTGCATAGAACAAAAGTACATATCGAGAATAAAATATAAATTTCAAAATTATGAAATATTGAGTTTCTTTTTGTAAAACAAAACTACGAATGAAAAATAATATATCAATTTCGAAATTATTAAAAATTGAATTCTTTTTGTAAAACAAAAGTACTGGATCGAAAATAAAATATAAATATCCAAATTACTATAAATTGAGTTCTCTTTGTAAAATAAAAGTACGGATCCAAAATAAAATATAAATTTCGAAATTAAAAAAAATTGAGTTCTTTTGCATAAAACCAATATACATATCGAGAATAAAATATAAATATCCAAAATACTAAAAATTGAGTTCTTTTTGTAAAAGAAAACTAGGGATGCAAAATAAAATATCAATTTCGAAATTACAAAAAGTTGAGTTCTTTTGCATAGAACAAAAGTACGTATCGAGAATAAAATATAAATTTGAAAATTATGAAATATTGAGTTTCTTTTTTGTAAAACAAAACTACGAATGAAAAATAATATATCAATTTCGAAATTATTAAAAATTGAATTCTTTTTGTAAAACAAAAGTACGAATCGAAAATAAAATATAAATATCCAAATTACTATAAATTGAGTTCTCTTGGTAAAACAAAAGAGGGGATCCAAAATAAAATATAAATTTCGAAATTAAAAAAATTGAGTTCTTTTGCATAAAACAAATGTACATATCGAGAATAAAATATAAATATCCAAATTACTAAAAATTGAGTTCTTTTTGTAAAAGAAAACTAGGGATCCAAAATAAAATATCAATTTCGAAATTACAAAAAGTTGAGTTCTTTTGCATAGAACAAAAGTACGTATCGAGAATAAAATATAAATTTGAAAATTATGAAATATTGAGTTTCTTTTTTGCAAAACAAAACTACGAATGAAAAATAATATATCAATTTGAAATTATTAAAAATTGAATTCTTTTTGTAAAACAAAAGTACGAATCGAAAATAAAATATAAATATCCAAATTACTATAAATTGAGTTCTCTTGGTAAAACAAAAGAGGGGATCCAAAATAAAATATAAATTTCGAAATTACAAAAAATTGAGTTCTTTTGCATAAAACAAATGTACATATCGAGAATAAAATATAAATATCCAAATTACTAAAAATTGAGTTCTTTTGTAAAAGAAAAGTAGGGACCCAAAATAAAATATCAATTTCGAAATTACAAAAGTTGAGTTCTTTTGCATAGAACAAAAGTACGTATCGAGAATAAAATATAAATTTAAAAATTATGAAATATTGAGTTTCTTTTTGCAAAACAAAACTACGAATGAAAAATAATATATCAATTTCGAAATTATTAAAAATCGAATTCTTTTGTAAAACAAAAGTACGGATCGAAAATAAAATATAAATATCCAAATTACTATAAATTGAGTTCTCTTGGTAAAACAAAAGAGGGATCCAAAATAAAATATAAATTTCGAAATTACAAAAAGTTGAGTTCTTTTGCATAAAACCAATGTACATATCGAGAATAAAATATAAATATCCAAATTACTAAAAATTGAGTTCTTTTGTAAAAGAAAAGTAGGGATCCAAAATAAAATATCAATTTCGAAATTACAAAAGTTGAGTTCTTTTGCATAGAACAAAAGTACGTATCGAGAATAAAATATAAATTTCAAAATTATGAAATATTGAGTTTCTTTTTGCAAAACAAAACTACGAATGAAAAATAATATATCAATTTCGAAATTATTAAAAATTGAATTCTTTTGTAAAACAAAAGTACGGATCGAAAATAAAATATAAATATCCAAATTACTATAAATTGAGTTCTCCTTGTAAAATAAAAGTAGCGATCCAAAGTAAAATGTAAAATTTCGAAATTACAAAAAATTGAGTTCTTTTTGTAAAACAAAAGTAGGGATCCAAAATAAAATATCAATTTTGAAATTACAAAAATTGAGTTCTTTTGCATAGAACAAAAGTACATATCGAGAATAAAATATAAATTTCAAAATTATGAAATATTGAGTTTCTTTTTGTAAAACAAAACTACGAATGAAAAATAATATATCAATTTCGAAATTATTAAAAATTGAATTCTTTTTGTAAAACAAAAGTACGGATCGAAAATAAAATATAAATATCCAAATTACTATAAGTTGAGTTCTCCTTGTAAAATAAAAGTACGGATCCAAAATAAAATATAAATTTCGAAATTACAAAAAATTGAGTTCTTTTGCATAGAACAAAAGTACGTATCGAGAATAAAATATAAATTTCAAAATTATGAAATATTGAGTTTCTTTTTGCAAAACAAAACTACGAATGAAAAATAATATATCAATTTCGAAATTATTAAAAATTGAATTCTTTTTGTAAAACAAAAGTACTGGATCGAAAATAAAATATAAATATCCAAATTACTATAAATTGAGTTCTCCTTGTAAAATAAAAGTAGCGATCCAAAGTAAAATATAAAATTTCGAAATTAAAAAAATTGAGTTCTTTTGCATAAAACCAAAGTACATATCGAGAATAAACTATAAATTTCCAAATTACTAAAAATTGAGTTCTTTTTGTAAAACAAAAGTAGGGATCCAAAATAAAATATGAATTTCGAAATTACAAAAAATTGAGTTCTTTTGCATAGAACAAAAGTACGTATCGAGAATAAAATATAAATTTCAAAATTATGAAATATTGAGTTTCTTTTTTGCAAAACAAAACTACGAATGAAAAATAATATATCAATTTCGAAATTATTAAAAATTGAATTCTTTTTGTAGAACAAAAGTACGGATGGAAAATAAAATATAAATATCCAAATTACTATAAATTGAGTTCTCCTTGTAAAATAAAAGTAGCGATCCAAAGTAAAATATAAAATTTCGAAATTACAAAAAATTGAGTTCTTTTGCATAAAACCAAAGTACATATCGAGAATAAACTATAAATTTCCAAATTACTAAAAATTGAGTTCTTTTTGTAAAACAAAAGTAGGGATCCAAAATAAAATATCAATTTCGAAATTACAAAAATTGAGTTCTTTTGCATAGAACAAAAGTACGTATCGAGAATAAAATATAAATTTCAAAATTATGAAATATTGAGTTTCTTTTTGCAAAACAAAACTACGAATGAAAAATAATATATCAATTTCGAAATTATTAAAAATTGAATTCTTTTGTAGAGAAAAAGTACTGGATGGAAAATAAAATATAAATATCCAAATTACTATAAATTGAGTTCTCCTTGTAAAATAAAAGTAGCGATCCAAAGTAAAATATAAAATTTCGAAATTACAAAAAATTGAGTTCTTTTGCATAAAACCAAAGTACATATCGAGAATAAACTATAAATTTCCAAATTACTAAAAATTGAGTTCTTTTTGTAAAACAAAAGTAGGGATCCAAAATAAAATATCAATTTCGAAATTACAAAAATTGAGTTCTTTTGCATAGAACAAAAGTACGTATCGAGAATAAAATATAAATTTCAAAATTATGAAATATTGAGTTTCTTTTTGCAAAACAAAACTACGAATGAAAAATAATATATCAATTTTGAAATTATTAAAAATTGAATTCTTTTGTAGAACAAAAGTACGGATCGAAAAATAAAATATAAATATCCAAATTACTATAAATTGAGTTCTCCTTGTAAAATAAAACTAGCGATCCAAAGTAAAATATAAAATTTCGAAATTACAAAAAATTGAGTTCTTTTGCATAAAACCAAAGTACATATCGAGAATAAACTATAAATTTCCAAATTACTAAAAATTGAGTTCTTTTTGTAAAACAAAAGTAGGGATCCAAAATAAAATATCAATTTCAAATTACAAAAAATTGAGTTCTTTTGCATAGAACAAAAGTACGTATTGAGAATAAAATATAAATTTCAAAATTATGAAATATTGAGTTTCTTTTTTGTAAAACAAAACTACGAATGAAAAATAATATATCAATTTCGAAATTATTAAAAATTGAATTCTTTTTGTAAAACAAAAGTACTGGATCGAAAATAAAATATAAATATCCAAATTACTATAAATTGAGTTCTCCTTGTAAAATAAAAGTACGGATCCAAAATAAAATATAAATTTCGAAATTACAAAAATTGAGTTCTTTTGCATAAAACCAATGTACATATCGAGAATAAAATATAAAAATCCAAATTACTAAAAATTGAGTTCTTTTGTAAAACAAAAGTAGGGATCCAAAATAAAATATCAATTTCGAAATTACAAAAAATTGTATTCTTTTGCATAGAACAAAAGTACGTATCGAGAATAAAATATAAATTTCAAAATTATGAAATATTGAGTTTCTTTTTTGTAAAACAAAACTACGAATGAAAAATAATATATCAATTTCGAAATTATTAAAAATTGAATTCTTTTTGTAAAACAAAAGTACGGATCGAAAATAAAATATAAATATCCAAATTACTATAAAATGAGTTCTCTTTGTAAAATAAAAGTACGGATCCAAAATAAAATATAAATTTCGAAATTAAAAAAAATTGAGTTCTTTTGCATAAAACCAATATACATATCGAGAATAAAATATAAATATCCAAAATACTAAAAATTGAGTTCTTTTTGTAAAAGAAAACTAGGGATGCAAAATAAAATATCAATTTCGAAATTACAAAAAGTTGAGTTCTTTTGCATAAAACAAAAGTACGTATCGAGAATAAAATATAAATTTCAAAATTATGAAATATTGAGTTTCTTTTTGCAAAACAAAACTACGAATGAAAAATAATATATCAATTTCGAAATTATTAAAAATTGAATTCTTTTTGTAAAACAAAAGTACGGATCGAAAATAAAATATAAATATCCAAATTACTATAAATTGAGTTCTCCTTGTAAAATAAAAGTAGCGATCCAAAGTAAAATATAAAATTTCGAAATTACAAAAAATTGAGTTCTTTTGCATAAAACCAAAGTACATATCGAGAATAAACTATAAATTTCCAAATTACTAAAAATTGAGTTCTTTTTGTAAAACAAAAGTAGGGATCCAAAATAAAATATCAATTTCGAAATTACAAAAATTGAGTTCTTTTGCATAGAACAAAAGTACGTATCGAGAATAAAATATAAATTTCAAAATTATGAAATATTGAGTTTCTTTTTGTAAAACAAAACTACGAATGAAAAATAATATATCAATTTTGAAATTATTAAAAATTGAATTCTTTTTGTAAAACAAAAGTACGGATCGAAAATAAAATATAAATATCCAAATTACTAAAAATTGAGTTATTTTTGTAAAACAAAAGTAGGGATCCAAAATAAAATATCAATTTCGAAATTACAAAAAGTTGAGTTCTTTTGCATAGAACAAAAGTACATATCGAGAATAAAATATAAATTTCAAAATTATGAATTATTGAGTTTCTTTTTTGTAAAACAAAACTACGAATGAAAAATAATATATCAATTTCGAAATTATTAAAAATTGAATTCTTTTTGTAAAACAAAAGTACGGATCGAAAATAAAATATCAATTTCGAAATTACAAAAAGTTGAGTTCTTTTGCATAGAACAAAAGTACATATCGAGAATAAAATATAAATTTCAAAATTATGAATTATTGAGTTTCTTTTTTGTAAAACAAAACTACGAATGAAAAATAATATATCAATTTCGAAATTATTAAAAATTGAATTCTTTTTGTAAAACAAAAGTAGGGATCCAAAATAAAATATCAATTTCGAAATTACAAAAAGTTGAGTTCTTTTGCATAGAACAAAAGTACATATCGAGAATAAAATATAAATTTCAAAATTATGAATTATTGAGTTTCTTTTTGTAAAACAAAACTACGAATGAAAAATAATATATCAATTTCGAAATTATTAAAAATTGAATTCTTTTGTAAAACAAAAGTACGGATCGAAAATAAAATATAAATATCCAAATTACTATAAATTGAGTTCTCTTTTGTAAAATAAAAGTACGGATCGAAAATAAAATATAAATTTCGAAATTACAAAAAATTGAGTTCTTTTGCATAAAACCAAAGTACATATCGAGAATAAAATATAAATATCCAACTTACTAAAATTTGAGTTCTTTTTTTAAAACAAAAGTAGGGATCCAAAATAAAATATCAATTTCGAAATTACAAAAAATTGAGTTCTTTTGCATAAAACCAATGTACATATCGAGAATAAAATATAAAAATCCAAATTACTAAAAATTGAGTTCTTTTTGTAAAACAAAAGTAGGGATCTAAAATAAAATATCAATTTAGAAATTACCAAAAATTGTGTTCTTTTGCATAGAACAAAAGTACGTATCGAGAATAAAATATAAATTTCAAAATTATGAAATATTGAGTTTCTTTTTGTAAAACAAAACTACGAATGAAAAATAATATATCAATTTCGAAATTATTAAAAATTGAATTCTTTTTGTAAAACAAAAGTACGGATCGAAAATAAAATATAAATATCCAAATTACTATAAATTGAGTTCTCTTGGTAAAACAAAAGAGGGGATCCAAAATAAAATATAAATTTCGAAATTACAAAAAATTGAGTTCTTTTGCATAAAACCAATGTACATATCGAGAATAAAATATAAAAATCCTAATTACTAAAAATTGAGTTCTTTTTGTAAAACAAAAGTAGGGATCCAAAATAAAATATCAATTTCGAAATTACAAAAATTGTGTTCTTTTGCATAGAACAAAAGTACGTATCGAGAATAAAATATAAATTTCAAAATTATGAAATATTGAGTTTCTTTTTGTAAAACAAAACTACGAATGAAAAATAATATATCAATTTTGAAATTATTAACAATTGAATTCTTTTTGTAAAACAAAAGTACTGGATCGAAAATAAAATATAAATATCCAAATTACTATAAATTGAGTTCTCTTGGTAAAACAAAAGAGGTGATCCAAAATAAAATATAAATTTCGAAATTACAAAAAATTGAGTTCTTTTGCATAAAACCAATGTACATATCGAGAATAAAATATAAAAATCCTAATTACTAAAAATTGAGTTCTTTTTGTAAAACAAAAGTAGGGATCCAAAATAAAATATCAATTTTGAAATTACAAAAAATTGTGTTCTTTTGCATAGAACAAAAGTACGTATCGAGAATAAAATATAAATTTCAAAATTATGAAATATTGAGTTTCTTTTTTGTAAAACAAAACTACGAATAAAAAATAATATATCAATTTCGAAATTATTAAAAATTGAATTCTTTTTGTAAAACAAAAGTACGGATCGAAAATAAAATATAAATATCCAAATTACTAAAAATTGAGTTGTTTTTGTAAAACAAAAGTAGGGATCCAAAATAAAATATCAATTTCGAAATTACAAAAAGTTGAGTTCTTTTGAATAGAACAAAAGTACATATCGAGAATAAAATATAAATTTCAAAATTATGAATTATTGAGTTTCTTTTTGTAAAACAAAACTACGAATGAAAAATAATATATCAATTTCGAAATTATTAAAAATTGAATTCTTTTGTAAAACAAAAGTACGGATCGAAAATAAAATATAAATATCCAAATTACTATAAATTGAGTTCTCTTTGTAAAATAAAAGTACGGATCCAAAATAAAATATAAATTTCGAAATTACAAAAAATTGAGTTCTTTTGCATAAAACCAAAGTACATATCGAGAATAAAATATAAATATCCAACTTACTAAAATTTGAGTTCTTTTTGTAAAACAAAAGTAGGGATCCAAAATAAAATATCAATTTCGAAATTACAAAAAATTGAGTTCTTTTGCATAAAACCAATGTACATATCGAGAATAAAATATAAAAATCCAAATTAATAAAAATTGAGTTCTTTTTGTAAAACAAAAGTAGGGATCCAAAATAAAATATCAATTTCGAAATTACAAAAAATTGTGTTCTTTTGCATAGAACAAAAGTACGTATCGAGAATAAAATATAAATTTCAAAATTATGAAATATTGAGTTTCTTTTTGTAAAACAAAACTACGAATGAAAAATAATATATCAATTTCGAAATTATTAAAAATTGAATTCTTTTGTAAAACAAAAGTACGGATCGAAAATAAAATATAAATATCCAAATTACTATAAATTGAGTTCTCCTTGTAAAATAAAAGTAGCGATCCAAAGTAAAATATAAAATTTCGAAATTACAAAAAATTGAGTTCTTTTGCATAAAACCAAAGTACATATCGAGAATAAACTATAAATTTCCAAATTACTAAAAATTGAGTTCTTTTTGTAAAACAAAAGTAGGGATCCAAAATAAAATATCAATTACAAATTACAAAAAATTGAGTTCTTTTGCATAGAACAAAAGTACGTATCGAGAATAAAATATAAATTTAAAAATTATGAAATATTGAGTTTCTTTTTTGTAAAACAAAACTACGAATGAAAAATAATATATCAATTTCGAAATTATTAAATATTGAATTCTTTTTGTAAAACAAAAGTACGGATCGAAAATAAAATATAAATATCCAAATTACTATAAATTGAGTTCTCCTTGTAAAATAAAAGTACTGGATCCAAAATAAAATATAAATTTCGAAATTACAAAAAATTGAGTTCTTTTGCATAAAACCAAAGTACATATCGAGAATAAAATATAAATATCCAACTTACTAAAATTTGAGTTTTTTGTAAAACAAAAGTAGGGATCCAAAATAAAATATCAATTTCGAAATTACAAAAAATTGAGTTCTTTTGCATAAAACCAATGTACATATCGAGAATAAAATATAAAAATCCAAATTACTAAAAATTGAGTTCTTTTTGTAAAACAAAAGTAGGGATCCAAAATAAAATATCAATTTCGAAATTACAAAAAATTGTGTTCTTTTGCATAGAACAAAAGTACGTATCGAGAATAAAATATAAATTTCAAAATTATGAAATATTGAGTTTCTTTTTGTAAAACAAAACTACGAATGAAAAATAATATATCAATTTCGAAATTATTAAAAATTGAATTCTTTTGTAAAACAAAAGTACTGGATCGAAAATAAAATATAAATATCCAAATTACTATAAATTGAGTTCTCCTTATAAAATAAAAGTAGCGATCCAAAGTAAAATATAAAATTTCGAAATTACAAAAATTGAGTTCTTTTGCATAAAACCAAAGTACATATCGAGAATAAACTATAAATTTCCAAATTACTAAAAATTGAGTTCTTTTTGTAAAACAAAAGTAGGGATCCAAAATAAAATATCAATTTCGAAATTACAAAAAATTGTGTTCTTTTGCATAGAACAAAAGTACGTATCGAGAATAAAATATAAATTTCAAAATTATGAAATATTGAGTTTCTTTTTGTAAAACAAAACTACGAATGAAAAATAATATATCAATTTCGAAATTATTAAAAATTGAATTCTTTTGTAAAACAAAAGTACGGATCGAAAATAAAATATAAATATCCAAATTACTATAAATTGAGTTCTCCTTGTAAAATAAAAGTAGCGATCCAAAGTAAAATATAAAATTTCGAAATTACAAAAAATTGAGTTCTTTTGCATAAAACCAAAGTACATATCGAGAATAAACTATAAATTTCCAAATTACTAAAAATTGAGTTCTTTTTGTAAAAGAAAAGTAGGGATCCAAAATAAAATATCAATTTCAAATTACAAAAAATTGAGTTCTTTTGCATAGAACAAAAGTACGTATCGAGAATAAAATATAAATTTCAAAATTATGAAATATTGAGTTTCTTTTTGTAAAACAAAACTACGAATGAAAAATAATATATCAATTTCGAAATTATTAAAAATTGAATTCTTTTGTAAAACAAAAGTACGGATCGAAAATAAAATATAAATATCCAAATTACTATAAATTGAGTTCTCCTTGTAAAATAAAAGTACTGGATCCAAAATAAAATATAAATTTCGAAATTACAAAAAATTGAGTTCTTTTGCATAAAACCAAAGTACATATCGAGAATAAAATATAAATATCCAACTTACTAAAATTTGAGTTCTTTTGTAAAACAAAAGTAGGGATCCAAAATAAAATATCAATTTCGAAATTACAAAAAATTGAGTTCTTTTGCATAAAACCAATGTACATATCGAGAATAAAATATAAAAATCCAAATTACTAAAAATTGAGTTCTTTTTGTAAAACAAAAGTAGGGATCCAAAATAAAATATCAATTTCGAAATTACAAAAAATTGTGTTCTTTTGCATAGAACAAAAGTACGTATCGAGAATAAAATATAAATTTCAAAATTATGAAATATTGAGTTTCTTTTTTGTAAAACAAAACTAGGAATGAAAAATAATATATCAATTTCGAAATTATTAAAAATTGAATTCTTTTTGTAAAACAAAAGTACGGATCGAAAATAAAATATAAATATCCAAATTACTATAAATTGAGTTCTCCTTATAAAATAAAAGTAGCGATCCAAAGTAAAATATAAAATTTCGAAATTACAAAAAAATTGAGTTCTTTTGCATAAAACCAAAGTACATATCGAGAATAAACTATAAATTTCCAAATTACTAAAAATTGAGTTCTTTTTGTAAAACAAAAGTAGGGATCCAAAATAAAATATCAATTTCGAAATTACAAAAAATTGTGTTCTTTTGCATGGAACAACAAGTACGTATCGAGAATAAAATATAAATTTCAAAATTATGAAATATTGAGTTTCTTTTTGTAAAACAAAACTACGAATGAAAAATAATATATCAATTTCGAAATTATTAAAAATTGAATTCTTTTGTAAAACAAAAGTACGGATCGAAAATAAAATATAAATATCCAAATTACTATAAATTGAGTTCTCCTTGTAAAATAAAAGTACGGATCCAAAGTAAAATATAAATTTCGAAATTACAAAAAATTGAGTTCTTTTGCATAAAACCAAAGTACATATCGAGAATAAAATATAAATATCCAACTTACTGAAATTTGAGTTCTTTCTGTAAAACAAAAGTAGGGATCCAAAATAAAATATCAATTTCGAAATTACAAAAAATTGAGTTCTTTTGCATAAAACCAATGTACATATCGAGAATAAAATATAAAAATCCAAATTACTAAAAATTGAGTTCTTTTTGTAAAACAAAAGTAGGGATCCAAAATAAAATATCAATTTCGAAATTACAAAAAATTGTGTTCTTTTGCATAGAACAAAAGTACGTATCGAGAATAAAATATAAATTTCAAAATTACGAAATATTGAGTTTCTTTTTGTAAAACAAAACTACGAATGAAAAATAATATATCAATTTCGAAATTATTAAAAATTGAATTCTTTTTGTAAAACAAAAGTACGGATCGAAAATAAAATATAAATATCCAAATTACTATAAATTGAGTTCTCCTTATAAAATAAAAGTAGCGATCCAAAGTAAAATATAAAATTTCGAAATTACAAAAAATTGAGTTCTTTTGCATAAAACCAAAGTACATATCGAGAATAAACTATAAATTTCCATATTACTAAAAATTGAGTTCTTTTTGTAAAACAAAAGTAGGGATCCAAAATAAAATATCAATTTCGAAATTACAAAAAATTGTGTTCTTTTGCATAGAACAAAAGTACGTATCGAGAATAAAATATAAATTTCAAAATTATGAAATATTGAGTTTCTTTTTGTAAAACAAAACTACGAATGAAAAATAATATATCAATTTCGAAATTATTAAAAATTGAATTCTTTTGTAAAACAAAAGTACGGATCGAAAATAAAATATAAATATCCAAATTACTATAAATTGAGTTCTCCTTGTAAAATAAAAGTAGCGATCCAAAGTAAAATATAAAATTTCGAAATTACAAAAAATTGAGTTCTTTTGCATAAAACCAAACTACATATCGAGAATAAAATATAAATTTCCAAATTACTAAAAATTGAGTTCTTTTTGTAAAACAAAAGTAGGGATCCAAAATAAAATATCAATTTCGAAATTACAAAAAATTGAGTTCTTTTGCATAGAACAAAAGTACGTATCGAGAATAAAATATAAATTTAAAAATTATGAAATATTGAGTTTCTTTTTTGTAAAACAAAACTACGAATGAAAAATAATATATCAATTTCGAAATTATTAAAAATTGAATTCTTTTTGTAAAACAAAAGTACGGATCGAAAATAAAATATAAATATCCAAATTACTATAAATTGAGTTCTCCTTGTAAAATAAAAGTACGGATCCAAAATAAAATATAAATTTCGAAATTACAAAAAATTGAGTTCTTTTGCATAAAACCAAAGTACATATCGAGAATAAAATATAAATATCCAACTTACTAAAATTTGAGTTTTTTTGTAAAACAAAAGCAGGGATCCAAAATAAAATATCAATTTCGAAATTACAAAAAATTGAGTTCTTTTGCATAAAACCAATGTACATATCGAGAATAAAATATAAAAATCCAAATTACTAAAAATTGAGTTCTTTTTGTAAAACAAAAGTAGGGATCCAAAATAAAATATCAATTTCGAAATTACAAAAAATTGTGTTCTTTTGCATAGAACAAAAGTACGTATCGAGAATAAAATATAAATTTCAAAATTATGAAATATTGAGTTTCGTTTTTGTAAAACAAAACTACGAATGAAAAATAATATATCAATTTCGAAATTATTAAAAATTGAATTCTTTTTGTAAAACAAAAGTACGGATCGAAAATAAAATATAAATATCCAAATTACTATAAATTGAGTTCTCCTTATAAAATAAAAGTAGCGATCCAAAGTAAAATATAAAATTTCGAAATTACAAAAAATTGAGTTCTTTTGCATAAAACCAAAGTACATATCGAGAATAAACTATAAATTTCCAAATTACTAAAAATTGAGTTCTTTTGTAAAACAAAAGTAGGGATCCAAAATAAAATATCAATTTCGAAATTACAAAAAATTGAGTTCTTTTGCATAAAACCAATGTACATATCGAGAATAAAATATAAAAATCCAAATTACTAAAAATTGAGTTCTTTTGTAAAACAAAAGTAGGGATCCAAAATAAAATATCAATTTCGAAATTACAAAAAATTGTGTTCTTTTGCATAGAACAAAAGTACGTATCGAGAATAAAATATAAATTTCGAAATTATGAAATATTGAGTTTGTTTTTTGTAAAACAAAACTACGAATGAAAAATAATATATCAATTTCGAAATTATTAAAAATTGAATTCTTTTTGTAAAACAAAAGTACGGATCGAAAATAAAATATAAATATCCAAATTACTATAAATTGAGTTCTCCTTATAAAATAAAAGTAGCGATCCAAAGTAAAATATAAAATTTCGAAATTACAAAAAAATTGAGTTCTTTTGCATAAAACCAAAGTACATATCGAGAATAAACTATAAATTTCCAAATTACTAAAAATTGAGTTCTTTTGTAAAACAAAAGTAGGGATCCAAAATAAAATATCAATTTCGAAATTACAAAAATTGTGTTCTTTTGCATGGAACAACAATGACGTATCGAGAATAAAATATAAATTTCAAAATTATGAAATATTGAGTTTCTTTTTGTAAAACAAAACTACGAATGAAAAATAATATATCAATTTCGAAATTATTAAAAATTGAATTCTTTTTGTAAAACAAAAGTACGGATCGAAAATAAAATATAAATATCCAAATTACTATAAATTGAGTTCTCCTTGTAAAATAAAAGTACGGATCCAAAGTAAAATATAAAATTTTGAAATTACAAAAATTGAGTTCTTTTGCATAAAACCAAAGTACATATCGAGAATAAAATATAAATATCCAACTTACTCGAAATTTGAGTTTTTTGTAAAACAAAAGTAGGGATCCAAAATAAAATATCAATTTCGAAATTACAAAAAATTGAGTTCTTTTGCATAGAACAAAAGTACGTATCGAGAATAAAATATAAAAATCCAAATTACTAAAAATTGAGTTCTTTTTGTAAAACAAAAGTAGGGATCCAAAATAAAATATCAATTTCGAAATTACAAAAAATTGTGTTCTTTTGCATAGAACAAAAGTACGTATCGAGAATAAAATATAAATTTCAAAATTACGAAATATTGAGTTTCTTTTTGTAAAACAAAACTACGAATGAAAAATAATATATCAATTTCGAAATTATTAAAAATTGAATTCTTTTGTAAAACAAAAGTACGGATCGAAAATAAAATATAAATATCCAAATTACTATAAATTGAGTTCTCCTTATAAAATAAAAGTAGCGATCCAAAGTAAAATATAAAATTTCGAAATTACAAAAAATTGAGTTCTTTTGCATAAAACCAAAGTACATATCGAGAATAAACTATAAATTTCCATATTACTAAAAATTGAGTTCTTTTTGTAAAACAAAAGTAGGGATCCAAAATAAAATATCAATTTCGAAATTACAAAAATTGTGTTCTTTTGCATAGAACAAAAGTACGTATCGAGAATAAAATATAAATTTCAAAATTATGAAATATTGAGTTTCTTTTTGTAAAACAAAACTACGAATGAAAAATAATATATCAATTTCGAAATTATTAAAAATTGAATTCTTTTTGTAAAACAAAAGTACTGGATCGAAAATAAAATATAAATATCCAAATTACTATAAATTGAGTTCTCCTTGTAAAATAAAAGTAGCGATCCAAAGTAAAATATAAAATTTCGAAATTACAAAAAATTGAGTTCTTTTGCATAAAACCAAACTACATATCGAGAATAAACTATAAATTTCCAAATTACTAAGAATTGAGTTCTTTTTGTAAAACAAAAGTAGGGATCCAAAATAAAATATCAATTTCAAATTACAAAAAATTGAGTTCTTTTGCATAGAACAAAAGTACGTATCGAGAATAAAATATAAATTTAAAAATTATGAAATATTGAGTTTCTTTTTGTAAAACAAAACTACGAATGAAAAATAATATATCAATTTCGAAATTATTAAAAATTGAATTCTTTTGTAAAACAAAAGTACTGGATCGAAAATAAAATATAAATATCCAAATTACTATAAATTGAGTTCTCCTTGTAAAATAAAAGTACTGGATCCAAAATAAAATATAAATTTCGAAATTACAAAAAATTGAGTTCTTTTGCATAAAACCAAAGTACATATCGAGAATAAAATATAAATATCCAACTTACTAAAATTTGAGTTTTTTGTAAAACAAAAGCAGTGGATCCAAAATAAAATATCAATTTCGAAATTACAAAAATTGAGTTCTTTTGCATAAAACCAATGTACATATCGAGAATAAAATATAAAAATCCAAATTACTAAAAATTGAGTTCTTTTTGTAAAACAAAAGTAGGGATCCAAAATAAAATATCAATTTCGAAATTACAAAAATTGTGTTCTTTTGCATAGAACAAAAGTACGTATCGAGAATAAAATATAAATTTCGAAATTATGAAATATTGAGTTTGTTTTTGTAAAACAAAACTACGAATGAAAAATAATATATCAATTTCGAAATTATTAAAAATTGAATTCTTTTGTAAAACAAAAGTACTGGATCGAAAATAAAATATAAATATCCAAATTACTATAAATTGAGTTCTCCTTATAAAATAAAAGTAGCGATCCAAAGTAAAATATAAAATTTCGAAATTACAAAAAATTGAGTTCTTTTGCATAAAACCAAAGTACATATCGAGAATAAACTATAAATTTCCAAATTACTAAAAATTGAGTTCTTTTGTAAAACAAAAGTAGGGATCCAAAATAAAATATCAATTTCGAAATTACAAAAAATTGAGTTCTTTTGCATAAAACCAATGTACATATCGAGAATAAAATATAAAAATCCAAATTACTAAAAATTGAGTTCTTTTGTAAAACAAAAGTAGGGATCCAAAATAAAATATCAATTTCGAAATTACAAAAATTGTGTTCTTTTGCATAGAACAAAAGTACGTATCGAGAATAAAATATAAATTTCAAAATTATGAAATATTGATTTTCTTTTTTGTAAAACAAAACTACGAATGAAAAATAATATATCAATTTCGAAATTATTAAAAATTGAATTCTTTTTGTAAAACAAAAGTACGGATCGAAAATAAAATATAAATATCCAAATTACTATAAATTGAGTTCTCCTTATAAAATAAAAGTAGCGATCCAAAGTAAAATATAAAATTTCGAAATTACAAAAAAATTGAGTTCTTTTGCATAAAACCAAAGTACATATCAAGAATAAACTATAAATTTCCAAATTACCAAAAATTGAGTTCTTTTTGTAAAACAAAAGTAGGGATCCAAAATAAAATATCAATTTCAAATTACAAAAAATTGAGTTCTTTTGCATAGAACAAAAGTACGTATCGAGAATAAAATATAAATTTAAAAATTATGAAATATTGAGTTTCTTTTTGTAAAACAAAACTACGAATGAAAAATAATATATCAATTTCGAAATTATTAAAAATTGAATTCTTTTGTAAAACAAAAGTACGGATCGAAAATAAAATATAAATATCCAAATTACTATAAATTGAGTTCTCCTTGTAAAATAAAAGTACGGATCCAAAATAAAATATAAATTTCGAAATTACAAAAAATTGAGTTCTTTTGCATAAAACCAAAGTACATATCGAGAATAAAATATAAATATCCAACTTACTAAAATTTGAGTTTTTTTGTAAAACAAAAGTAGAGATCCAAAATAAAATATCAATTTCGAAATTACAAAAAATTGAGTTCTTTTGCATAAAACCAATGTACGTATCGAGAATAAAATATAAAAATCCAAATTACTAAAAATTGAGTTCTTTTTGTAAAACAAAAGTAGGGATCCAAAATAAAATATCAATTTTGAAATTACAAAAAATTGTGTTCTTTTGCATAGAACAAAAGTACGTATCGAGAATAAAATATAAATTTCAAAATTATGAAATATTGAGTTTCTTTTTGTAAAACAAAACTACGAATGAAAAATAATATATCAATTTCGAAATTATTAAAAATTGAATTCTTTTTGTAAAACAAAAGTACGGATCGAAAATAAAATATAAATATCCAAATTACTATAAATTGAGTTCTCCTTGTAAAATAAAAGTAGCGATCCAAAGTAAAATATAAAATTTCAAAATTACAAAAAATTGAGTTCTTTTGCATAAAACCAAAGTACATATCGAGAATAAACTATAAATTTCCAAATTACTAAAAATTGAGTTCTTTTTGTAAAACAAAAGTAGGGATCCAAAATAAAATATCAATTTCGAAATTACAAAAAATTGTGTTCTTTTGCATAGAACAAAAGTACGTATCGAGAATAAAATATAAATTTCAAAATTATGAAATATTGAGTTTCTTTTTGTAAAACAAAACTACGAATGAAAAATAATATATCAATTTCGAAATTATTAAAAATTGAATTCTTTTGTAAAACAAAAGTACGGATCGAAAATAAAATATAAATATCCAAATTACTATAAATTGAGTTCTCCTTGTAAAATAAAAGTAGCGATCCAAAGTAAAATATAAAATTTCAAAATTACAAAAAATTGAGTTCTTTTGCATAAAACCAAATTACATATCGAGAATAAACTATAAATTTCCAAATTACTAAAAATTGAGTTCTTTTTGTAAAACAAAAGTAGGGATCCAAAATAAAATATCAATTTCAAATTACAAAAAATTGAGTTCTTTTGCATAGAACAAAAGTACGTATCGAGAATAAAATATAAATTTAAAAATTATGAAATATTGAGTTTCTTTTTTGTAAAACAAAACTACGAATGAAAAATAATATATCAATTTCGAAATTATTAAAAATTGAATTCTTTTTGTAAAACAAAAGTACGGATCGAAAATAAAATATAAATATCCAAATTACTATAAATTGAGTTCTCCTTGTAAAATAAAAGTACGGATCCAAAATAAAATATAAATTTCGAAATTACAAAAAATTGAGTTCTTTTGCATAAAACCAAAGTACATATCGAGAATAAACTATAAATTTCCAAATTACTAAAAATTGAGTTCTTTTTGTAAAACAAAAGTAGGGATCCAAAATAAAATATCAATTTCGAAATTACAAAAAATTGTGTTCTTTTGCATAGAACAAAAGTACGTATCGAGAATAAAATATAAATTTCAAAATTATGAAATATTGAGTTTCTTTTTTGTAAAAAAAACTACGAATGAAAAATAATATATCAATTTTGAAATTATTAAAAATTGAATTCTTTTTGTAAAACAAAAGTACGGATCGAAAATAAAATATAAATATCCAAATTACTATAAATTGAGTTCTCCTTGTAAAATAAAAGTACTGGATCCAAAGTAAAATATAAAATTTCGAAATTACAAAAAATTGAGTTCTTTGCATAAAACCAAAGTACATATCGAGAATAAAATATAAATATCCAACTTACTAAAATTTGAGTTTTTTTGTAAAACAAAAGTAGGGATCCAAAATAAAATATCAATTTCGAAATTACAAAAAATTGAGTTCTTTTGCATAGAACAAAAGTACATATCGAGAATAAAATATAAAAATCCAAATTACTAAAAATTGAGTTCTTTTTGTAAAACAAAAGTAGGGATCCAAAATAAAATATCAATTTCGAAATTACAAAAATTGTGTTCTTTTGCATAGAACAAAAGTACGTATCGAGAATAAAATATAAATTTCAAAATTACGAAATATTGAGTTTCTTTTTGTAAAACAAAACTACGAATGAAAAATAATATATCAATTTCGAAATTATTAAAAATTGAATTCTTTTTGTAAAACAAAAGTACTGGATCGAAAATAAAATATAAATATCCAAATTACTATAAATTGAGTTCTCCTTATAAAATAAAAGTAGCGATCCAAAGTAAAATATAAAATTTCGAAATTACAAAAAAATTGAGTTCTTTTGCATAAAACCAAAGTACATATCGAGAATAAACTATAAATTTCCAAATTACTAAAAATTGAGTTCTTTTTGTAAAACAAAAGTAGGGATCCAAAATAAAATATCAATTTCGAAATTACAAAAAATTGTGTTCTTTTGCATGGAACAAAAAGTACGTATCGAGAATAAAATATAAATTTCAAAATTATGAAATATTGAGTTTCTTTTTGTAAAACAAAACTACGAATGAAAAATAATATATCAATTTCGAAATTATTAAAAATTGAATTCTTTTTGTAAAACAAAAGTACTGGATCGAAAATAAAATATAAATATCCAAATTACTAAAAATTGAGTTATTTTTGTGAAACAAAAGTAGGGATCCAAAATAAAATATCAATTTCGAAATTACAAAAAGTTGAGTTCTTTTGCATAGAACAAAAGTACATATCGAGAATAAAATATAAATTTCAAAATTATGAATTATTGAGTTTCTTTTGTAAAACAAAACTACGAATGAAAAATAATATATCAATTTCGAAATTATTAAAAATTGAATTCTTTTTGTAAAACAAAAGTACGGATCGAAAATAAAATATAAATATCCAAATTACTATAAATTGAGTTCTCCTTGTAAAATAAAAGTACGGATCCAAAATAAAATATAAATTTCGAAATTACAAAAATTGAGTTCTTTTGCATAAAACCAAAGTACATATCGAGAATAAAATTTAAATATCCAACTTACTAAAATTTGAGTTCTTTTTGTAAAACAAAAGTAGGGATCCAAAATAAAATATCAATTTCGAAATTACAAAAATTGAGTTCTTTTGCATAAAACCAATGTACATATCGAGAATAAAATATAAAAATCCAAATTACTAAAAATTGAGTTCTTTTTGTAAAACAAAAGTAGGGATCCAAAATAAAATATCAATTTCGAAATTACAAAAATTGTGTTCTTTTGCATAGAACAAAAGTACGTATCGAGAATAAAATCTAAATTTCAAAATTATGAAATATTGAGTTTCTTTTTGTAAAAAAACTACGAATGAAAAATAATATATCAATTTCGAAATTATTAAAAATTGAATTCTTTTTGTAAAACAAAAGTACTGGATCGAAAATAAAATATAAATATCCAAATTACTATAAATTGAGTTCTCCTTGTAAAATAAAAGTACGGATCCAAAGTAAAATATAAAATTTCGAAATTACAAAAAATTGAGTTCTTTTGCATAAAACCAAAGTACATATCGAGAATAAAATATAAATATCCAACTTACTAAAATTTGAGTTTTTTGTAAAACAAAAGTAGGGATCCAAAATAAAATATCAATTTCGAAATTACAAAAATTGAGTTCTTTTGCATAGAACAAAAGTACATATCGAGAATAAAATATAAAAATCCAAATTACTAAAAATTGAGTTCTTTTTGTAAAACAAAAGTAGGGATCCAAAATAAAATATCAATTTCGAAATTACAAAAAATTGTGTTCTTTTGCATAGAACAAAAGTACGTATCGAGAATAAAATATAAATTTCAAAATTATGAAATATTGAGTTTCTTTTTGTAAAAAAACTACGAATGAAAAATAATATATCAATTTCGAAATTATTAAAAATTGAATTCTTTTTGTAAAACAAAAGTACGGATCGAAAATAAAATATAAATATCCAAATTACTATAAATTGAGTTCTCCTTGTAAAATAAAAGTACTGGATCCAAAGTAAAATATAAAATTTCGAAATTACAAAAAATTGAGTTCTTTTGCATAAAACCAAAGTACATATCGAGAATAAAATATAAATATCCAACTTACTAAAATTTGAGTTTTTTGTAAAACAAAAGTAGGGATCCAAAATAAAATATCAATTTCGAAATTACAAAAATTGAGTTCTTTTGCATAGAACAAAAGTACATATCGAGAATAAAATATAAAAATCCAAATTACTAAAAATTGAGTTCTTTTGTAAAACAAAAGTAGGGATCCAAAATAAAATATCAATTTCGAAATTACAAAAAATTGTGTTCTTTTGCATAGAACAAAAGTACGTATCGAGAATAAAATATAAATTTCAAAATTACGAAATATTGAGTTTCTTTTTGTAAAACAAAACTACGAATGAAAAATAATATATCAATTTCGAAATTATTAAAAATTGAATTCTTTTTGTAAAACAAAAGTACGGATCGAAAATAAAATATAAATATCCAAATTACTATAAATTGAGTTCTCCTTATAAAATAAAAGTAGCGATCCAAAGTAAAATATAAAATTTCGAAATTACAAAAAATTGAGTTCTTTTGCATAAAACCAAAGTACATATCGAGAATAAACTATAAATTTCCAAATTACTAAAAATTGAGTTCTTTTGTAAAACAAAAGTAGGGATCCAAAATAAAATATCAATTTCGAAATTACAAAAAATTGTGTTCTTTTGCATGGAACAAAAGTACGTATCGAGAATAAAATATAAATTTCAAAATTATGAAATATTGAGTTTCTTTTTTGTAAAACAAAACTACGAATGAAAAATAATATATCAATTTCGAAATTATTAAAAATTGAATTCTTTTTGTAAAACAAAAGTACGGATCGAAAATAAAATATAAATATCCAAATTACTAAAAATTGAGTTATTTTTGTGAAACAAAAGTAGGGATCCAAAATAAAATATCAATTTCGAAATTACAAAAGTTGAGTTCTTTTGCATAGAACAAAAGTACATATCGAGAATAAAATATAAATTTCAAAATTATGAATTATTGAGTTTCTTTTTGTAAAACAAAACTACGAATGAAAAATAATATATCAATTTCGAAATTATTAAAAATTGAATTCTTTTGTAAAACAAAAGTATGGATCGAAAATAAAATATAAATATCCAAATTACTATAAATTGAGTTCTCCTTGTAAAATAAAAGTACGGATCCAAAATAAAATATAAATTTCGAAATTACAAAAAATTGAGTTCTTTTGCATAAAACCAAAGTACATATCGAGAATAAAATTTAAATATCCAACTTACTAAAATTTGAGTTCTTTTTGTAAAACAAAAGTAGGGATCCAAAATAAAATATCAATTTCGAAATTACAAAAATTGAGTTCTTTTGCATAAAACCAATGTACATATCGAGAATAAAATATAAAAATCCAAATTACTAAAAATTGAGTTCTTTTTGTAAAACAAAAGTAGGGATCCAAAATAAAATATCAATTTCGAAATTACAAAAATTGTGTTCTTTTGCATAGAACAAAAGTACGTATCGAGAATAAAATCTAAATTTCAAAATTATGAAATATTGAGTTTCTTTTTGTAAAAAAACTACGAATGAAAAATAATATATCAATTTCGAAATTATTAAAAATTGAATTCTTTTGTAAAACAAAAGTACTGGATCGAAAATAAAATATAAATATCCAAATTACTATAAATTGAGTTCTCCTTGTAAAATAAAAGTACGGATCCAAAGTAAAATATAAAATTTCGAAATTACAAAAATTGAGTTCTTTTGCATAAAACCAAAGTACATATCGAGAATAAAATATAAATATCCAACTTACTAAAATTTGAGTTTTTTGTAAAACAAAAGTAGGGATCCAAAATAAAATATCAATTTCGAAATTACAAAAATTGAGTTCTTTTGCATAGAACAAAAGTACATATCGAGAATAAAATATAAAAATCCAAATTACTAAAAATTGAGTTCTTTTTGTAAAACAAAAGTAGGGATCCAAAATAAAATATCAATTTCGAAATTACAAAAATTGTGTTCTTTTGCATAGAACAAAAGTACGTATCGAGAATAAAATATAAATTTCAAAATTACGAAATATTGAGTTTCTTTTTGTAAAACAAAACTACGAATGAAAAATAATATATCAATTTCGAAATTATTAAAAATTGAATTCTTTTTGTAAAACAAAAGTACGGATCGAAAATAAAATATAAATATCCAAATTACTATAAATTGAGTTCTCCTTATAAAATAAAAGTAGCGATCCAAAGTAAAATATAAAATTTCGAAATTACAAAAAATTGAGTTCTTTTGCATAAAACCAAAGTACATATCGAGAATAAACTATAAATTTCCAAATTACTAAAAATTGAGTTCTTTTTGTAAAACAAAAGTAGGGATCCAAAATAAAATATCAATTTCGAAATTACAAAAAATTGTGTTCTTTTGCATGGAACAAAAGTACATATCGAGAATAAAATATAAATTTCAAAATTATGAAATATTGAGTTTCTTTTTGTAAAACAAAACTACGAATGAAAAATAATATATCAATTTCGAAATTATTAAAAATTGAATTCTTTTTGTAAAACAAAAGTACGGATCGAAAATAAAATATAAATATCCAAATTACTAAAAATTGAGTTATTTTTGTGAAACAAAAGTAGGGATCCAAAATAAAATATCAATTTCGAAATTACAAAAGTTGAGTTCTTTTGCATAGAACAAAAGTACATATCGAGAATAAAATATAAATTTCAAAATTATGAATTATTGAGTTTCTTTTTTGTAAAACAAAACTACGAATGAAAAATAATATATCAATTTCGAAATTATTAAAAATTGAAATCTTTTGTAAAACAAAAGTACGGATCGAAAATAAAATATAAATATCCAAATTACTATAAATTGAGTTCTCTTTGTAAAATAAAAGTACGGATCCAAAATAAAATATAAATTTCGAAATTACAAAAAATTGAGTTCTTTTGCATAAAACCAAAGTACATATCGAGAATAAAATATAAATATCCAACTTACTAAAATTTGAGTTCTTTTTGTAAAACAAAAGTAGGGATCCAAAATAAAATATCAATTTCGAAATTACAAAAAATTGAGTTCTTTTGCGTAGAACAAAAGTACGTATCGAGAATAAAATATAAATTTAAAATTATGAAATATTGAGTTTCTTTTTTGTAAAACAAAACTACAAATGAAAAATAATATATCAATTTCGAAATTATTAAAAATTGAATTCTTTTTGTAAAACAAAAGTACGGATCGAAAATAAAATATAAATATCCAAATTACTATAAATTGAGTTCTCCTTGTAAAATAAAAGTACGGATCCAAAATAAAATATAAATTTCGAAATTACAAAAAATTGAGTTCTTTTGCATAAAACCAAAGTACATATCGAGAATAAAATTTAAATATCCAACTTACTAAAATTTGAGTTCTTTTTGTAAAACAAAAGTAGGGATCCAAAATAAAATATCAATTTCGAAATTACAAAAAATTGAGTTCTTTTGCATAAAACCAATGTACATATCGAGAATAAAATATAAAAATCCAAATTACTAAAAATTGAGTTCTTTTGTAAAACAAAAGTAGGGATCCAAAATAAAATATCAATTTCGAAATTACAAAAATTGTGTTCTTTTGCATACAACAAAAGTACGTGATCGAGAATAAAATCTAAATTTCAAAATTATGAAATATTGAGTTTCTTTTTGTAAAACAAAACTACGAATGAAAAATAATATATCAATTTCGAAATTATTAAAAATTGAATTCTTTTTGTAAAACAAAAGTACGGATCGAAAATAAAATATAAATATCCAAATTACTAAAAATTGAGTTATTTTTGTGAAACAAAAGTAGGGATCCAAAATAAAATATCAATTTCGAAATTACAAAAGTTGAGTTCTTTTGCATAGAACAAAAGTACATATCGAGAATAAAATATAAATTTCAAAATTATGAATTATTGAGTTTCTTTTTGTAAAACAAAACTACGAATGAAAAATAATATATCAATTTCGAAATTATTAAAAATTGAATTCTTTTTGTAAAACAAAAGTACGGATCGAAAATAAAATATAAATATCCAAATTACTATAAATTGAGTTCTCCTCGTAAAATAAAAGTACTGGATCCAAAATAAAATATAAATTTCGAAATTACAAAAAATTGAGTTCTTTTGCATAAAACCAAAGTACATATCGAGAATAAAATATAAATATCCAACTTACTAAAATTTGAGTTCTTTTTGTAAAACAAAAGTAGGGATCCAAAATAAAATATCAATTTCGAAATTACAAAAAATTGAGTTCTTTTGCATAAAACCAATGTACATATCGAGAATAAAATATAAAAATCCAAATTACTAAAAATTGAGTTCTTTTTGTAAAACAAAAGTAGGGATCCAAAATAAAATATCAATTTCGAAATTACAAAAAATTGTGTTCTTTTGCATAGAACAAAAGTACGTATCGAGAATAAAATATAAATTTCAAAATTATGAAATACTGAGTTTCTTTTGTAAAACAAAACTACGAATGAAAAATAATATATCAATTTCGAAATTATTAAAAGTTGAATTCTTTTTGTAAAACAAAAGTACGGATCGAAAATAAAATATAAATATCCAAATTACTAAAAATTGAGTTATTTTTGTAAAACAAAAGTAGGGATCCAAAATAAAATATCAATTTCGAAATTACAAAAGTTGAGTTCTTTTGCATAGAACAAAAGTACATATCGAGAATAAAATATAAATTTCAAAATTATGAATTATTGAGTTTCTTTTTGTAAAACAAAACTACGAATGAAAAATAATATATCAATTTCGAAATTATTAAAAATTGAATTCTTTTTGTAAAACAAAAGTACGGATCGAAAATAAAATATAAATATCCAAATTACTATAAATTGAGTTCTCCTTGTAAAATAAAAGTACGGATCCAAAATAAAATATAAATTTCGAAATTACAAAAAATTGAGTTCTTTTGCATAAAACGAAAGTACATATCGAGAATAAAATATAAATATCCAACTTACTAAAATTTGAGTTCTTTTTGTAAAACAAAAGTAGGGATCCAAAATAAAATATCAATTTCGAAATTACAAAAAATTGAGTTCTTTTGCATAAAACCAATGTACATATCGAGAATAAAATATAAAAATCCAAATTACTAAAAATTGAGTTCTTTTTGTAAAACAAAAGTAGGGATCCAAAATAAAATATCAATTTCGAAATTACAAAAAATTGTGTTCTTTTCCATAGAACAAAAGTACGTATCGAGAATAAAATATAAATTTCAAAATTATGAAATACTCGAGTTTCTTTTTGTAAAACAAAACTACGAATGAAAAATAATATATCAATTTCGAAATTATTAAAAATTGAATTCTTTTTGTAAAACAAAAGTACGGATCGAAAATAAAATATAAATATCCAAATTACTAAAAATTGAGTTATTTTTGTAAAACAAAAGTAGGGATCCAAAATAAAATATCAATTTCGAAATTACAAAAGTTGAGTTCTTTTGCATAGAACAAAAGTACATATCGAGAATAAAATATAAATTTCAAAATTATGAATTATTGAGTTTCTTTTTGTAAAACAAAACTACGAATGAAAAATAATATATCAATTTCGAAATTATTAAAAATTGAATTCTTTTTGTAAAACAAAAGTACGGATCGAAAATAAAATATAAATATCCAAATTACTATAAATCGAGTTCTCTTTGTAAAATAAAAGTACGGACCCAAAATAAAATATAAATTTCGAAATTACAAAAAATTGAGTTCTTTTGCATAAAACCAAAGTACATATCGAGAATAAAATATAAATATCCAACTTACTAAAATTTGAGTTCTTTTTGTAAAACAAAAGTAGCGATCCAAAATAAAATATAAATTTCGAAATTACAAAAAATTGAGTTCTTTTGCATAAAACCAATGTACATATCGAGAATAAAATATAAATATCCAAATTACTAAAATTTGAGTTCTTTTGTAAAACAAAAGTAGGGATCCAAAATAAAATATCAATTTTGAAATTACAAAAATTGTGTTCTTTTGCATAGAACAAAAGTACGTATCGAGAATAAAATATAAATTTCAAAATTATGAAATATTGAGTTTCTTTTTGTAAAACAAAACTACGAATGAAAAATAATATATCAATTTCGAAATTATTAAAAATTGAATTCTTTTTGTAAAACAAAAGTACTGGATCGAAAATAAAATATAAATATCCAAATTACTATAAATTGAGTTCTCCTTGTAAAATAAAAGTACGGATCCAAAATAAAATATAAATTTTGAAATTACAAAAATTGAGTTCTTTTGCATAAAACCAAAGTACATATCGAGAATAAAATATAAATATCCAACTTACTAAAATTTTGTTCTTTTGTAAAACAAAAGTAGGGATCCAAAATAAAATATCAATTTCGAAATTACAAAAAATTGAGTTCTTTTGCATAAAACCAATGTACATATCGAGAATAAAATATAAATATCCAAATTACTAAAAATTGAGTTCTTTTGTAAAACAAAAGTAGGGATCCAAAATAAAATATCAATTTCGAAATTACAAAAATTGTGTTCTTTTGCATAGAACAAAAGTACGTATCGAGAATAAAATATAAATTTCAAAATTATGAAATATTGAGTTTCTTTTTGTAAAACAAAACTACGAATGAAAAATAATATATCAATTTCGAAATTATTAAAAATTGAATTCTTTTTGTAAAACAAAAGTACTGGATCGAAAATAAAATATAAATATCCAAATTACTATAAATTGAGTTCTCCTTGTAAAATAAAAGTACGGATCCAAAATAAAATATAAATTTTGAAATTACAAAAAATTGAGTTCTTTTGCATAAAACCAAAGTACATATCGAGAATAAAATACAAATATCCAACTTACTAAAATTTGAGTTCTTTTTGTAAAACAAAAGTAGGGATCCAAAATAAAATATCAATTTCGAAATTACAAAAAATTGAGTTCTTTTGCATAAAACCAATGTACATATCTAGAATAAAATATAAAAATCCAAATTACTAAAAATTGAGTTCTTTTTGTAAAACAAAAGTAGGGATCCAAAATAAAATATCAATTTCGAAATTACAAAAAATTGTGTTCTTTTGCATAGAGCAAAAGTACGTATCGAGAATAAAATATAAATTTCAAAATTATGAAATATTGAGTTTCTTTTTGTAAAACAAAACTACGAATGAAAAATAATATATCAATTTCGAAATTATTAAAAATTGAATTCTTTTGTAAAACAAAAGTACGGATCGAAAATAAAATATAAATATCCAAATTACGATAAATTGAGTTCTCCTTGTAAAATAAAAGTAGCGATCCAAAGTAAAATATAAAATTTCGAAATTACAAAAAATTGAGTTCTTTTGCATAAAACCAAAGTACATATCGAGAATAAACTATAAATTTCCAAATTACTAAAAATTGAGTTCTTTTTGTAAAACAAAAGTAGGGATCCAAAATAAAATATCAATTTCGAAATTACAAAAAATTGTGTTCTTTTGCATAGAACAAAAGTACGTATCGAGAATAAAATATAAATTTCAAAATTATGAAATATTGAGTTTCTTTTTGTAAAACAAAACTACGAATGAAAAATAATATATCAATTTCGAAATTATTAAAAATTGAATTCTTTTGTAAAACAAAAGTACGGATCGAAAATAAAATATAAATATCCAAATTACTATAAATTGAGTTCTCCTTGTAAAATAAAAGTACGGATCCAAAATAAAATATAAATTTCGAAATTACAAAAATTGAGTTCTTTTGCATAAAACCAAAGTACATATCGAGAATAAAATATAAATATCCAACTTACTAAAATTTGAGTTCTTTTTGTAAAACAAAGGAGGGATCCAAAATAAAATATCAATTTCGAAATTACAAAAATTGAGTTCTTTTGCATAAAACCAATGTACATATCGAGAATAAAATATAAAAATCCAAATTACTAAAAATTGAGTTCTTTTGTAAAACAAAAGTAGGGATCCAAAATAAAATATCAATTTCGAAATTACAAAAAATTGTGTTCTTTTGCATAGAACAAAAGTACGTATCGAGAATAAAATATAAATTTCAAAATTATGAAATATTGAGTTTCTTTTTGTAAAACAAAACTACGAATGAAAAATAATATATCAATTTCGAAATTATTAAAAATTGAATTCTTTTGTAAAACAAAAGTACTGGATCGAAAATAAAATATAAATATCCAAATTACTATAAATTTAGTTCTCTTAGTAAAACAAAAGAGGGGATCCAAAATAAAATATAAATTTTGAAATTACAAAAAATTGAGTTCTTTTGCATAAAACCAATGTACATATCGAGAATAAAATATAAAAATCCAAATTACTAAAAATTGAGTTCTTTTGTAAAACAAAAGTAGGGATCCAAAATAAAATATCAATTTCGAAATTACAAAAATTGTGTTCTTTTGCATAGAACAAAAGTACGTATCGAGAATAAAATATAAATTTCAAAATTATGAAATATTGAGTTTCTTTTTGTAAAACAAAACTACTGAATGAAAAATAATATATCAATTTCGAAATTATTAAAAATTGAATTCTTTTTGTAAAACAAAAGTACGGATCGAAAATAAAATATAAATATCCAAATTACTATAAATTGAGTTCTCTTGGTAAAACAAAAGAGGGGATCCAAAATAAAATATAAATTTTGAAATTACAAAAAATTGAGTTCTTTTGCATAAAACCAACGCACATATCGACAATAAAATATAAAAATCCAAATTACTAAAAATTGAGTTCTTTTTGTAAAACAAAAGTAGGGATCCAAAATAAAATATCAATTTCCAAATTACAAAAATTGTGTTCTTTTGCATAGAACAAAAGTACGTATCGAGAATAAAATATAAATTTCAAAATTATGAAATATTGAGTTTCTTTTTGTAAAACAAAACTACGAATGAAAAATAATATATCAATTTCGAAATTATTAAAAATTGAATTCTTTTGTAAAACAAAAGTACGGATCGAAAATAAAATATAAATATCCAAATTACTATAAATTGAGTTCTCCTTGTAAAATAAAAGTAGCGATCCAAAGTAAAATATAAAATTTCGAAATTACAAAAAATTGAGTTCTTTTGAATAAAACCAAAGTACATATCGAGAATAAACTATAAATTTCCAAATTACTAAAAATTGAGTTCTTTTTGTAAAACAAAAGTAGGGATCCAAAATAAAATATCAATTTCGAAATTACAAAAAATTGAGTTCTTTTGCATAGAACAAAAGTACGTATCGAGAATAAAATATAAATTTCAAAATTATGAAATATTTAGTTTCTTTTTTGTAAAACAAAACTACGAATGAAAAATAATATATCAAGTTCGAAATTATTAAAAATTGAATTCTTTTTGTAAAACAAAAGTACGGATCGAAAATAAAATATAAATATCCAAATTACTATAATTTGAGTTCTCTTTGTAAAATAATAGTACGGATCCAAAATAAAATATAAATTTCGAAATTACAAAAAATTGAGTTCTTTTGCATAAAACCAATGTACATATCGAGAATAAAATATAAAAATTCAAATTACTAAAAATTGAGTTCTTTTTGTAAAACAAAAGTAGGGATCCAAAATAAAATATCAATTTCGAAATTACAAAAAATTTTGTTCTTTTGCATTGAACAAAAGTACGTATCGAGAATAAAATATAAATTTCAAAATTATGAAATATTGAGTTTCTTTTTTGTAAAAAAAAACTACGAATGAAAAATAATATATCAATTTCAAAATTATTAAAAATTGAATTCTTTTTGTAAAACAAAAGTACGGATCGAAAATAAAATATAAATATCCACATTACTATAAATTGAGTTCTCTTTGTAAAATAAAAGTACGGATCCAAAATAAAATATAAATTTCGAAATTACAAAAAATTGAGTTCTTTTGCATAAAACCAAAGTACATATCGAGAATAAAATATAAATATCCAACTTACTAAAATTTGAGTTCTTTTTGTAAAACAAAAGTAGGGATCCAAAATAAAATATAAATTTCGAAATTACAAAAAATTGAGTTCTTTTGCATAAAACCAATGTACATATCGAGAATAAAATATAAAAATCCAAATTACTATAAATTGAGTTCTTTTTGTAAAACCAAAGTAGGGATCCAAAATAAAATATCAATTTCGAAATTACAAAAAATTGAGTTCTTTTGCATAGAACAAAAGTACGTATCGAGAATAAAATATAAATTTCAAAATTATGAAATATTGAGTTTCTTTTTGTAAAACAAAACTACGAATGAAAAATAATATATCAATTTCGAAATTATTAAAAATTGAATTCTTTTTGTAAAACAAAAGTACTGGATCGAAAATAAAATATAAATATCCAAATTACTATAAATTGAGTTCTCCTTGTAAAATAAAAGTAGCGATCCAAAGTAAAATATAAAATTTCGAAATTACAAAAAATTGAGTTCTTTTGCATAAAACCAATGTACATATCGAGAATAAACTATAAATTTCCAAATTACTAAAAATTGAGTTCTTTTTGTAAAACAAAAGTAGGGATCCAAAATAAAATATCAATTTTGAAATTAAAAAAAATTGAGTTCTTTTGCATAGAACAAAAGTACGTATCGAGAATAAAATATTAATTTCAAAATTATGAAATATTTAGTTTCTTTTTTGTAAAACAAAACTACGAATGAAAAATAATATATCAAGTTCGAAATTATTAAAAATTGAATTCTTTTTGTAAAACAAAAGTACCGATCGAAAATAAAATATAAATATCCAAATTACTATAATTTGAGTTCTCTTTGTAAAATAAAAGTACGGATCCAAAATAAAATATAAATTTCGAAATTACAAAAAATTGAGTTCTTTTGCATAAAACCAATGTACATATCGAGAATAAAATATAAAAATCCAAATTACTAAAAATTGAGTTCTTTTTGTAAAACAAAAGTAGGGATCCAAAATAAAATATCAATTTCGAAATTACAAAAAATTTTGTTCTTTTGAATAGAACAAACGGACGTATCGAGAATAAAATATAAATTTCAAAATTATGAAATATTGAGTTTCTTTTTTGTAAAAAAAAACTACGAATGAAAAATAATATATCAATTTCGAAATTATTAAAAATTGAATTCTTTTTGTAAAACAAAAGTACGGATCGAAAATAAAATATAAATATCCAAATTACTATAAATTGAGTTCTCCTTGTAAAATAAAAGTAGCGATCCAAAGTAAAATATAAAATTTCGAAATTACAAAAAATTGACTTCTTTTGCATAAAACCAATGTACATATCGAGAATAAACTATAAATTTCCAAATTACTAAAAATTGAGTTCTTTTTGTAAAACAAAAGTAGGGATCCAAAATAAAATATCAATTTCGAAATTACAAAAATTGAGTTCTTTTGCATAGAACAAAAGTACGTATCGAGAATAAAATATTAATTTCAAAATTATGAAATATTTAGTTTCTTTTTGTAAAACAAAACTACGAATGAAAAATAATATATCAAGTTCGAAATTATTAAAAATTGAATTCTTTTGTAAAACAAAAGTACCGATCGAAAATAAAATATAAATATCCAAATTACTATAATTTGAGTTCTCTTTGTAAAATAAAAGTACGGATCCAAAATAAAATATAAATTTCGAAATTACAAAAAATTGAGTTCTTTTGCATAAAACCAATGTACATATCGAGAATAAAATATAAAAATCCAAATTACTAAAAATTGAGTTCTTTTTGTAAAACAAAAGTAGGGATCCAAAATAAAATATCAATTTCGAAATTACAAAAATTGTGTTCTTTTGCATAGAACAAAAAGTACGTATCGAGAATAAAATATAAATTTCAAAATTATGAAATATTGAGTTTCTTTTTGTAAAACAAAACTACGAATGGAAAATAATATATCAATTTCGAAATTATTAAAAATTGAATTCTTTTTGTAAAACAAAAGTACGGATCGAAAATAAAATATAAATATCCAAATTACTATAAATTGAGTTCTCTTGGTAAAACAAAGAGGGGATCCAAAATAAAATATAAATTTCGAAATTACAAAAAATTGAGTTCTTTTGCATAAAACCAAAGTACATATCGAGAATAAAATATAAATATCCAACTTACTAAAATTTGAGTTCTTTTTGTAAAACAAAAGTAGGGATCCAAAATAAAATATCAATTTCGAAATTACAAAAAATTGAGTTCTTTTGCATAAAACCAATGTACATATCGAGAATAAAATATAAAAATCCAAATTACTAAAAATTGAGTTCTTTTGTAAAACAAAAGTAGGATCCAAAATAAAATATCAATTTCGAAATTACAAAAAATTGTGTTCTTTTGCATAGAACAAAAGTACGTATCGAGAATAAAATATAAATTTCAAAATTATGAAATATTGAGTTTCTTTTTTGTAAAACAAAACTACGAATGAAAAATAATATATCAATTTCGAAATTATTAAAAATTGAATTCTTTTTGTAAAACAAAAGTACGGATCGAAAATAAAATATAAATATCCAAATTACTATAAATTGAGTTCTCTTGGTAAAACAAAAGAGGGGATCCAAAATAAAATATAAATTTCGAAATTATAAAAATCCAAATTGCTAAAAATTGAGTTCTTTTTGCAAAACAAAAGTAGGGATCCAAAATAAAATATCAATTTCGAAATTACAAAAAATTGTGTTCTTTTGCGTAGAACAAAAGTACGTATCGAGAATAAAATATAAATTTCAAAATTATGAAATATTGAGTTTCTTTTTTGTAAAACAAAACTACGAATGAAAAATAATATATCAATTTCGAAATTATTAAAAATTGAATTCTTTTTGTAAAACAAAAGTACGGATCGAAAATAAAATATAAATATCCAAATTACTATAAATTGAGTTCTCTTGGTAAAACAAAAGAGGGGATCCAAAATAAAATATAAATTTCGAAATTACAAAAAATTGAGTTCTTTTGCATAAAACCAATGTACATATCGAGAATAGAATATAAAAATCCAAATTACTAAAAATTGAGTTCTTTTTGTAAAACAAAAGTAGGGATCCAAAATAAAATATCAATTTCGAAATTACAAAAAATTGTGTTCTTTTGCATAGAACAAAAGTACGTATCGAGAATAAAATATAAATTTCAAAATTATGAAATATTGAGTTTCTTTTTTGTAAAAAAAAACTACAAATGAAAAATAATATATCAATTTCGAAATTATTAAAAATTGAATTCTTTTTGTAAAACAAAAGTACTGGATCGAAAATAAAATATAAATATCCAAATTACTATAAATTGAGTTCTCTTGGTAAAACAAAAGAGGGATCCAAAATAAAATATCAATTTCGAAATTACAAAAAATTGAGTTCTTTTGCATAAAACCAATGTACATATCGAGAATAAAATATAAAAATCCAAATTACTAAAAATTGAGTTCTTTTTGTAAAACAAAAGTAGGGATCCAAAATAGAATATCAATTTCGAAATTACAAAAAATTGTGTTCTTTTGCATAGAACAAAAGTACGTATCGAGAATAAAATATAAATTTCAAAATTATGAAATATTGAGTTTCTTTTTGTAAAACAAAACTACGAATGAAAAATAATATATCAATTTCGAAATTATTAAAAATTGAATTCTTTTTGTAAAACAAAAGTACGGATCGAAAATAAAATATAAATATCCAAATTACTAAAAATTGAGTTATTTTTGTAAAACAAAAGTAGGGATCCAAAATAAAATATCAATTTCGAAATTACAAAAAATTGAGTTCTTTTGCATAAAACCAATGTACATATCAAGAAGAAAATATAAAAATCCAAATTACTAAAAATTGAGTTCTTCTTATAAAACAAAAGTAGGGATCCAAAATAAAATATCAATTTCGAAATTACAAAAAATTGTGTTCTTTTGCATAGAACAAAAGTACATATCGAGAATAAAATATAAATTTCAAAATTATGAAATATTGAGTTTCTGTTTTGTAAAACAAAACTACGAATGAAAAATAATATATCAATTTCGAAATTATTAAAAATTGAATTCTTTTTGTAAAACAAAAGTACGGATCGAAAATAAAATATAAATATCCAAATTACTAAAAATTGAGTTATTTTTGTAAAACAAAAGTAGGGATCCAAAATAAAATATCAATTTCGAAATTACAAAAAATTGAGTTCTTTTGCATAAAACCAATGTACATATCAAGAAGAAAATATAAAAATCCAAATTACTAAAAATTGAGTTCTTCTTATAAAACAAAAGTAGGGATCCAAAATAAAATATCAATTTCGAAATTACAAAAAATTGTGTTCTTTTGCATAGAACAAAAGTACGTATCGAGAATAAAATATAAATTTCAAAATTATGAAATATTGAGTTTCTGTTTTGTAAAACAAAACTACGAATGAAAAATAATATATCAATTTCGAAATTATTAAAAATTGAATTCTTTTTGTAAAACAAAAGTACGGATCGAAAATAAAATATAAATATCCACATTACTATAAATTGAGTTCTCTTTGTAAAATAAAAGTACGGATCCAAAATAAAATATAAATTTCGAAATTACAAAAAATTGAGTTCTTTTGCATAAAACCAACGTACATATCGAGAATAAAATATAAATATCCAACTTACTAAAATTTGAGTTCTTTTTGTAAAACAAAAGTAGGGATCCAAAATAAAATATTAATTTCGAAATTACAAAAAATTGAGTTCTCTTGCATAAAACCAATGTACATATCGAGAATAAAATATAAAAATCCAAATTACTAAAAATTGAGTTATTTTTGTAAAACAAAAGTAGGGATCCAAAATAAAATATCAATTTCGAAATTACAAAAAATTGAGTTCTTTGGCATAAAACCAATGTACATATCGAGAAGAAAATATAAAAATCCAAATTACTAAAAATTGAGTTCTTTTTGTAAAACAAAAGTAGGGATCCAAAATAAAATATCAATTTCGAAATTACAAAAAATTGTGTTCTTTTGCATAGAACAAAAGTACATATCGAGAATAAAATATAAATTTCAAAATTATGAAATATTGAGTTTCTTTTTTGTAAAAAAAAACTACGAATGAAAAATAATATATCAATTTCGAAATTATTAAAAATTGAATTCTTTTTGTGAAACAAAAGTACGGATCGAAAAGAAAATATAAATATCCAAATTACTATAAATGGAGTTCTCTTTGTAAAATAAAAGTACGGATCCAAAATAAAATATAAATTTCGAAATTAAAAAAAATTGAGTTCTTTTGCATAAAACCAATATACATATCGAGAATAAAATATAAATATCCAAATTACTAAAAATTGAGTTCTTTTTGTAAAACAAAAGTAGGGATCCAAAATAAAATATCAATTTCGAAATTACAAAAAACTGAGTTCTTTTGCATAGAACAAAAGTACGTATCGAGAATAAAATATAAATTTCAAAATTATGAAATATTGAGTTTCTTTTTTGCAAAACAAAACTACGAATTGAAAATAATATATCAATTTCGAAATTATTAAAAATTGAATTCTTTTTGTAAAACAAAAGTAAGGATCGAAAATAAAATATAAATATCCAAATTACTATAAATTGAGTTCTCCTTGTAAAATAAAAGTAGCGATCCAAGGTAAAATATAAAATTTCGAAATTACAAAAAATTGAGTTCTTTTGCATAAAACCAAAGTACATATCGAGAATAAAATATAAGTATCCAAATTACTAAAAATTGAGTTCTTTTTGTAAAACAAAAGTAGGGATCCAAAATAAAATATCAATTTCGAAATTACAAAAATTGTGTTCTTTTGCATAGAACAAAAGTACGTATCGAGAATAAAATATAAATTTCAAAATTATGAAATATTGAGTTTCTTTTTGTAAAACAAAACTACGAAGGAAAAATAATATATCAATTTCAAAATTATTAAAAATTGAATTCTTTTTGTAAAACAAAAGTACGGATCGAAAATAAAATATAAATATCCAAATTACTATAAATTGAGTTCTCCTTGTAAAATAAAAGTAGCGATCCAAAGTAAAATATAAAATTTCGAAATTACAAAAAATTGAGTTCTTTTGCATAAAATCAAAGTACATATCGAGAATAAACTATAAATTTCCAAATTTCTAAAAATTGAGTTCTTTTTGTAAAACAAAAGTAGGGATCCAAAATAAAATATCAATTTCGAAATTACAAAAAATTGTGTTCTTTTGCATAGAACAAAAGTACGTATCGAAAATAAAATATAAATTTCAAAATTATGAAATATTGAGTTTCTTTTTTGTAAAACAAAACTACGAATGAAAAATAATATATCAATTTCGAAATTATTAAAAATTGAATTCTTTTTGTAAAACAAAAATACGGATCGAAAATAAAATATAAATATCCAAATTACTATAAATTGAGTTCTCCTGGTAAAACAAAAGAGGGGATCCAAAATGAAATATAAATTTCGAAATTACAAAAAATTGAGTTCTTTTGCATAAAACCAATGTACATATCGAGAATAAAATATAAAAATCCAAATTACTAAAAATTGAGTTCTTTTTGTAAAACAAAAGTAGGGATCCAAAATAAAATAGCAATTTCGAAATTACAAAAAATTGTGTTCTTTTGCATAGAACAAAAGTACGTATCGAGAATAAAATATAAATTTCAAAATTATGAAATATTGAGTTTCTTTTTTGTAAAACAAAACTACGAATGAAAAATAATATATCAATTTCGAAACTATTAAAAATTGAATTCTTTTTGTAACACAAAAGTACGGATCGAAAATAAAATATAAATATCCAAATTACTATAAATTGAGTTCTCTTTGTAAAATAAAAGTACGGATCCAAAATAAAATATAAATTTCGAAATTAAAAAAAATTGAGTTCTTTTGCATAAAACCAATGTACATATCGAGAATAAAAGATAAATATCCAAATTACTAAAAATTGAGTTCTTTTTGTAAAAGAAAAGTAGGGATCCAAAATAAAATATCAATTTCGAAATTAAAAAAATTGAGTTCTTTTGCATAAAACCAATGTACATATCGAGAATAAAATATAAAAATCCAAATTACTAAAAATTGAGTTCTTTTGTAAAACAAAAGTAGGGATCCAAAATAAAATATCAATTTTGAAATTACAAAAAATTGTGTTCTTTTGCATAGAACAAAAGTACGTATCGAGAATAAAATATAAATTTCAAAATTATGAAATATTGAGTTTCTTTTTTGTAAAACAAAACTACGAATGAAAAATAATATATCAATTTCGAAACTATTAAAAATTGAATTCTTTTTGTAAAACAAAAGTACGGATCGAAAATAAAATATAAATATCCAAATTACTATAAATTGAGTTCTCTTTGTAAAATAAAAGTACGGATCCAAAATAAAATATAAATTTCGAAATTAAAAAAAATTGAGTTCTTTTGCATAAAACCAATGTACATATCGAGAATCTTTTTGTAAAAGAAAAGTAGGGATCCAAAATAAAATATCAATTTCGAAATTACAAAAAATTGAGTTCTTTTGCATAAAACCAATGTACATATCGAGAATAAAATATAAAAATCCAAATTACTAAAAATTGAGTTCTTTTTGTAAAACAAAAGTAGGGATCCAAAATAAAATATCAATTTTGAAATTACAAAAAATTGTGTTCTTTTGCATAGAACAAAAGCACGTATCGAGAATAGAATATAAATTTCAAAATTATGAAATATTGAGTCTCTTTTTTGTAAAACAAAACTACGAATGAAAAATAATATATCAATTTCGAAATTATTAAAAATTGAATTCTTTTTGTAAAACAAAAGTACGGATCGAAAATAAAATATAAATATCCAAATTACTATAAATTGAGTTCTCCTTGTAAAATAAAAGTAGCGATCCAAAGTAAAATATAAAATTTCGAAATTACAAAAATTGAGTTCTTTTGCATAAAACCAAAGTACATATCGAGAATAAACTATAAATTTCCAAATTACTAAAAATTGAGTTCTTTTTGTAAAACAAAAGTAGGGATCCAAAATAAAATATCAATTTCGAAATTACAAAAATTGTGTTCTTTTGCATAGAACAAAAGTACGTATCGAGAATAAAATATAAATTTCAAAATTATGAAATATTGAGTTTCTTTTTGTAAAACAAAACTACGAATGAAAAATAATATATCAATTTCGAAATTATTAAAAATTGAATTCTTTTTGTAAAACAAAAGTACGGATCGAAAATAAAATATAAATATCCAAATTACTATAAATTGAGTTCTCCTTGTAAAATAAAAGTAGCGATCCAAAGTAAAATATAAAATTTCGAAATTACAAAAAATTGAGTTCTTTTGCATAAAACCAAAGTACATATCGAGAATAAACTATAAATTTCCAAATTACTAAAAATTGAGTTCTTTTTGTAAAACAAAAGTAGGGATCCAAAATAAAATATCAATTTCAAATTACAAAAATTGAGTTCTTTTGCATAGAACAAAAGTACGTATCGAGAATAAAATATAAATTTAAAAATTATGAAATATTGAGTTTCTTTTTTGTAAAACAAAACTACGAATGAAAAATAATATATCAATTTCGAAATTATTAAAAATTGAATTCTTTTTGTAAAACAAAAGTACGGATCGAAAATAAAATATAAATATCCAAATTACTATAAATTGATTTCTCCTTGTAAAATAAAAGTACGGATCCAAAATAAAATATAAATTTCGAAATTACAAAAAATTGAGTTCTTTTGCATAAAACCAAAGTACATATCGAGAATAAAATATAAATATCCAACTTACTAAAATTTGAGTTTTTTTGTAAAACAAAAGTAGGGATCCAAAATAAAATATCAATTTCGAAATTACAAAAAATTGAGTTCTTTTGCATAAAACCAATGTACATATCGAGAATAAAATATAAAAATCCAAATTACTAAAAATTGAGTTCTTTTTGTAAAACAAAAGTAGGGATCCAAAATAAAATATCAATTTTGAAAATACAAAAAATTGTGTTCTTTTGCATAGAACAAAAGTACGTATCGAGAATAAAATATAAATTTCAAAATTATGAAATATTGAGTTTCTTTTTTGTAAAACAAAACTACGAATGAAAAATAATATATCAATTTCGAAACTATTAAAAATTGAATTCTTTTTGTAAAACAAAAGTACGGATCGAAAATAAAATATAAATATCCAAATTACTATAAATTGAGTTCTCTTTGTAAAGTAAAAGTACGGATCCAAAATAAAATATCAATTTCGAAATTACAAAAAATTGAGTTCTTTTGCATAAAACCAATGTACATATCGAGAATAAAATATAAAAATCCAAATTACTAAAAATTGAGTTCTTTTTGTAAAACAAAAGTAGGGATCCAAAATAAAATATCAATTTTGAAAATACAAAAAATTGTGTTCTTTTGCATAGAACAAAAGTACGTATCGAGAACAAAATATAAATTTCAAAATTATGAAATATTGAGTTTCTTTTTTGTAAAACAAAACTACGAATGAAAAATAATATATCAATTTCGAAACTATTAAAAATTGAATTCTTTTTGTAAAACAAAAGTACGGATCGAAAATAAAATATAAATATCCAAATTACTATAAATTGAGTTCTCTTTGTAAAGTAAAAGTACGGATCCAAAATAAAATATAAATTTCGAAATTAAAAAAAATTGAGTTCTTTTGCATAAAACCAATGTACATATCGAGAATAAAATATAAATATCCAAATTACTAAAAATTGAGTTCTTTTTGTAAAAGAAAAGTAGGGATCCAAAATAAAATATCAATTTCGAAATTACAAAAAATTGTGTTCTTTTGCATAGAACAAAAGTACGTATCGAGAACAAAATATAAATTTCAAAATTATGAAATATTGAGTTTCTTTTTTGTATAACAAAACTACGAATGAAAAATAATATATCAATTTCGAAACTATTAAAAATTGAATTCTTTTTGTAAAACAAAAGTACGGATCGAAAATAAAATATAAATATCCAAATTACTAAAAATTGAGTTCTCTTTGTAAAATAAAAGTACGGATCCAAAATAAAATATAAATTTCGAAATTACAAAAAATTGAGTTCTTTTGCATAAAACAAAAGTACATATCGAGAATAAAATATAAATATCCAAATTACTAAAAATTGAGTTTTTTTTGTAAAACAAAAGTAGGGATCCAAAATAAAATATCAATTTCGAAATTACAAAAAATTGAGTTCTTTTGCATAAAACCAATGTACATATCGAGAATAAAATATAAAAATCCAAATTACTAAAAATTGAGTTCTTTTTGTAAAACAAAAGTAGGGATCCAAAATAAAATATCAATTTTGAAATTACAAAAATTGTGTTCTTTTGCATAGAACAAAAGTACGTATCGAGAATAAAATATAAATTTCAAAATTATGAAATATTGAGTTTCTTTTTGTAAAACAAAACTACGAATGAAAAATAATATATCAATTTCGAAACTATTAAAAATTGAATTCTTTTTGTAAAACAAAAGTACTGGATCGAAAATAAAATATAAATATCCAAATTACTATAAATTGAGTTCTCTTTGTAAAATAAAAGTACTGGATCCAAAATAAAATATAAATTTCGAAATTAAAAAAATTGAGTTCTTTTGCATAAAACCAATGTACATATCGAGAATAAAATATAAATATCCAAATTACTAAAAATTGAGTTCTTTTTGTAAAAGAAAAGTAGGTATCCAAAATAAAATATCAATTTCGAAATTACAAAAAATTGAGTTCTTTTGCATAAAACCAATGTACATATCGAGAATAAAATATAAAAATCCAAATTACTAAAAATTGAGTTCTTTTTGTAAAAGAAAAGTAGGGATCTAAAATAAAATATCAATTTCGAAATTACAAAAAATTGTGTTCTTTTGCATAGAACAAAAGTACGTATCGAGAATAAAATATAAATTTCAAAATTATGAAATATTGAGTTTCTTTTTTGTAAAACAAAACTACGAATGAAAAAAAATATATCAATTTCGAAATTATTAAAAATTGAATTCTTTTTGTAAAACAAAAGTACGGATCGAAAATAAAATATAAATATCCAAATTACTATAAATTGAGTTCTCTTTGTAAAATAAAAGTACGGATCCAAAATAAAATATAAATTTCGAAATTAAAAAAATTGAGTTCTTTTGCATAAAACCAATGTACATATCGAGAATAAAATATAAATATCCAAATTACTAAAAATTGAGTTCTTTTTGTAAAAGAAAAGTAGGGATCCAAAATAAAATATCAATTTCGAAATTACAAAAATTGAGTTCTTTTGCATAAAACCAATGTACATATCGAGAATAAAATATAAAAATCCAAATTACTAAAAATTGAGTTCTTTTTGTAAAACAAAAGTAGGGATCCAAAATAAAATATCAATTTTGAAATTACAAAAATTGTGTTCTTTTGCATAGAACAAAAGTACGTATCGAGAATAAAATATAAATTTCAAAATTATGAAATATTGAGTTTCTTTTTGTAAAACAAAACTACGAATGAAAAATAATATATCAATTTCGAAACTATTAAAAATTGAATTCTTTTTGTAAAACAAAAGTACGGATCGAAAATAAAATATAAATATCCAAATTACTATAAATTGAGTTCTCTTTGTAAAATAAAAGTACGGATCCAAAATAAAATATAAATTTCGAAATTAAAAAAATTGAGTTCTTTTGCATAAAACCAATGTACATATCGAGAATAAAATATAAATATCCAAATTACTAAAAATTGAGTTCTTTTGTAAAAGAAAAGTAGGTATCCAAAATAAAATATCAATTTCGAAATTACAAAAAATTGAGTTCTTTTGCATAAAACCAATGTACATATCGAGAATAAAATATAAAAATCCAAATTACTAAAAATTGAGTTCTTTTTGTAAAAGAAAAGTAGGGATCCAAAATAAAATATCAATTTCGAAATTACAAAAAATATTGTTCTTTTGCATAGAACAAAAGTACGTATCGAGAACAAAATATAAATTTCAAAATTATGAAATATTGAGTTTCTTTTTGTAAAACAAAACTACGAATGAAAAATAATATATCAATTTCGAAACTATTAAAAATTGAATTCTTTTGTAAAACAAAAGTACGGATCGAAAATAAAATATAAATATCCAAATTACTATAAATTGAGTTCTCTTTGTAAAATAAAAGTACGGATCCAAAATAAAATATAAATTTCGAAATTAAAAAAATTTAGTTCTTTTGCATAAAACCAATGTACATATCGAGAATAAAATATAAATATCCAAATTACTAAAAATTGAGTTCTTTTTGTAAAAGAAAAGTAGGGATCCAAAATAAAATATCAATTTCGAAATTACAAAAAATTGAGTTCTTTTGCATAGAACAAAAGTACGTATCGAGAATAAAATATAAAAATCCAAATTACTAAAAATTGAGTTCTTTTTGTAAAACAAAAGTAGGGATCCAAAATAAAATATCAATTTTGAAATTACAAAAAATTGTGTTCTTTTGCATAGAACAAAAGTACGTATCGAGAATAAAATATAAATTTCAAAATTATGAAATATTGAGTTTCTTTTTTGTAAAACAAAACTACGAATGAAAAATAATATATCAATTTCGAAACTATTAAAAATTGAATTCTTTTTGTAAAACAAAAGTACGGATCGAAAATAAAATATAAATATCCAAATTACTATAAATTGAGTTCTCTTTGTAAAATAAAAGTACGGATCCAAAATAAAATATAAATTTCGAAATTACAAAAAAATTGAGTTCTTTTGCATAAAACCAATGTACATATCGAGAATAAAATATAAATATCCAAATTACTAAAAATTGAGTTCTTTTTGTAAAAGAAAAGTAGGTATCCAAAATAAAATATCAATTTCGAAATTACAAAAAATTGAGTTCTTTTGCATAAAACCAATGTACATATCGAGAATAAAATATAAAAATCCAAATTACTAAAAATTGAGTTCTTTTTGTAAAAGAAAAGTAGGGATCCAAAATAAAATATCAATTTCGAAATTACAAAAAGATTGTTCTTTTGCATAGAACAAAAGTACGTATCGAGAACAAAATATAAATTTCAAAATTATGAAATATTGAGTTTCTTTTTGTAAAACAAAACTACGAATGAAAAATAATATATCAATTTCGAAACTATTAAAAATTGAATTCTTTTTGTAAAACAAAAGTACGGATCGAAAATAAAATATAAATATCCAAATTACTATAAATTGAGTTCTCTTTGTAAAATAAAAGTACGGATCCAAAATAAAATATAAATTTCGAAATTAAAAAAATTGAGTTCTTTTGCATAAAACCAATGTACATATCGAGAATAAAATATAAATATCCAAATTACTAAAAATTGAGTTCTTTTGTAAAAGAAAAGTAGGGATCCAAAATAAAATATCAATTTCGAAATTACAAAAAATTGAGTTCTTTTGCATAAAACCAATGTACATATCGAGAATAAAATATAAAAATCCAAATTACTAAAAATTGAGTTCTTTTGTAAAACAAAAGTAGGGATCCAAAATAAAATATCAATTTTGAAATTACAAAAAATTGTGTTCTTTTGCATAGAACAAAAGTACGTATCGAGAATAAAATATAAATTTCAAAATTATGAAATATTGAGTTTCTTTTTGTAAAACAAAACTACGAATGAAAAATAATATATCAATTTCGAAACTATTAAAAATTGAATTCTTTTTGTAAAACAAAAGTACGGATCGAAAATAAAATATAAATATCCAAATTACTATAAATTGAGTTCTCTTTGTAAAATAAAAGTACGGATCCAAAATAAAATATAAATTTCGAAATTAAAAAAATTGAGTTCTTTTGCATAAAACCAATGTACATATCGAGAATAAAATATAAATATCCAAATTACTAAAAATTGAGTTCTTTTGTAAAAGAAAAGTAGGTATCCAAAATAAAATATCAATTTCGAAATTACAAAAAATTGAGTTCTTTTGCATAAAACCAATGTACATATCGAGAATAAAATATAAAAATCCAAATTACTAAAAATTGAGTTCTTTTTGTAAAAGAAAAGTAGGGATCCAAAATAAAATATCAATTTCGAAATTACAAAAAATATTGTTCTTTTGCATAGAACAAAAGTACGTATCGAGAACAAAATATAAATTTCAAAATTATGAAATATTGAGTTTCTTTTTGTAAAACAAAACTACGAATGAAAAATAATATATCAATTTCGAAACTATTAAAAATTGAATTCTTTTGTAAAACAAAAGTACGGATCGAAAATAAAATATAAATATCCAAATTACTATAAATTGAGTTCTCTTTGTAAAATAAAAGTACGGATCCAAAATAAAATATAAATTTCGAAATTAAAAAAATTGAGTTCTTTTGCATAAAACCAATGTACATATCGAGAATAAAATATAAATATCCAAATTACTAAAAATTGAGTTCTTTTGTAAAAGAAAAGTAGGGATCCAAAATAAAATATCAATTTCGAAATTACAAAAAATTGAGTTCTTTTGCATAAAACCAATGTACATATCGAGAATAAAATATAAAAATCCAAATTACTAAAAATTGAGTTCTTTTTGTAAAACAAAAGTAGGGATCCAAAATAAAATATCAATTTTGAAATTACAAAAAATTGTGTTCTTTTGCATAGAACAAAAGTACGTATCGAGAATAAAATATAAATTTCAAAATTATGAAATATTGAGTTTCTTTTTGTAAAACAAAACTACGAATGAAAAATAATATATCAATTTCGAAACTATTAAAAATTGAATTCTTTTTGTAAAACAAAAGTACGGATCGAAAATAAAATATAAATATCCAAATTACTATAAATTGAGTTCTCTTTGTAAAATAAAAGTACGGATCCAAAATAAAATATAAATTTCGAAATTAAAAAAAATTGAGTTCTTTTGCATAAAACCAATGTACATATCGAGAATAAAATATAAATATCCAAATTACTAAAAATTGAGTTCTTTTTGTAAAAGAAAAGTAGGTATCCAAAATAAAATATCAATTTCGAAATTACAAAAAATTGAGTTCTTTTGCATAAAACCAATGTACATATCGAGAATAAAATATAAAAATCCAAATTACTAAAAATTGAGTTCTTTTTGTAAAACAAAAGTAGGGATCCAAAATAAAATATCAATTTTGAAATTACAAAAAATTGTGTTCTTTTGCATAGAACAAAAGTACGTATCGAGAATAAAATATAAATTTCAAAATTATGAAATATTGACTTTCTTTTTTGTAAAACAAAACTACGAATGAAAAATAATATATCAATTTCGAAATTATTAAAAATTGAATTCTTTTTGTAAAACAAAAGTACGGATCGAAAATAAAATATAAATATCCAAATTACTATAAATTGAGTTCTCTTGGTAAAACAAAAGAGGGATCCAAAATGAAATATAAATTTCGAAATTACAAAAAATTGAGTTCTTTTGCATAAAACCAATGTACATATCGAGAATAAAATATAAAAATCCAAATTACTAAAAATTGAGTTCTTTTTGTAAAACAAAAGTAGGGATCCAAAATAAAATATCAATTTTGAAATTACAAAAAATTGTGTTCTTTTGCATAGAACAAAAGTACGTATCGAGAATAATATATAAATTTCAAAATTATGAAATATTGAGTTTCTTTTTTGTAAAACAAAACTACGAATGAAAAATAATATATCAATTTCGAAACTATTAGAAATTGAATTCTTTTTGTAAAACAAAAGTACGGATCGAAAATAAAATATAAATATCCAAATTACTATAAATTGAGTTCTCTTTGTAAAATAAAAGTACGGATCCAAAATAAAATATAAATTTCGAAATTAAAAAAAATTGAGTTCTGTTGCATAAAACCAATGTACATATCGAGAATAAAATATAAAAATCCAAATTACTAAAAATTGAGTTCTTTTTGTAAAACAAAAGTAGGGATCCAAAATAAAATATCAATTTCGAAACTACAAAAAATTGAGTTTTTTTGCATAAAACCAATGTACATATCGAGAATAAAATATAAAAATCCAAATTACTAAAAATTGAATTCTTTTTGTAAAACAAAAGTAGGGATCCAAAATAAAATATCAATTTTGAAATTACAAAAAATTGTGTTCTTTTGCATAGAACAAAAGTACGTATCGAGAACAAAATATAAATTTCAAAATTATGAAATATTGAGTTTCTTTTTGTAAAACAAAACTACGAATGAAAAATAATATATCAATTTCGAAACTATTAAAAATTGAATTCTTTTTGTAAAACAAAAGTACGGATCGAAAATAAAATATAAATATCCAAATTACTATAAATTGAGTTCTCTTTGTAAAATAAAAGTACGGATCCAAAATAAAATAAAAATTTCGAAATTAAAAAAATTGAGTTCTTTTGCATAAAACCAATGTACATATCGAGAATAAAATATAAATATCCAAATTACTAAAAATTGAGTTCTTTTGTAAAAGAAAAGTAGGGATCCAAAATAAAATATCAATTTCGAAATTACAAAAAATTGAGTTCTTTTGCATAAAACCAATGTACATATCGAGAATAAAATATAAAAATCCAAATTACTAAAAATTGAGTTCTTTTTGTAAAACAAAAGTAGGGATCCAAAATAAAATATCAATTTTGAAATTACAAAAAATTGTGTTCTTTTGCATAGAACAAAAGTACGTATCGAGAATAAAATATGAATTTCAAAATTATGAAATATTGAGTTTCTTTTTTGTAAAACAAAACTACGAATGAAAAATAATATATCAATTTCGAAACTATTAAAAATTGAATTCTTTTGTAAAACAAAAGTACGGATCGAAAATAAAATATAAATATCCAAATTACTATAAATTGAGTTCTCTTTGTAAAATAAAAGTACGGATCCAAAATAAAATATAAATTTCGAAATTAAAAAAAATTGAGTTCTTTTGCATAAAACCAATGTACATATCGAGAATAAAATATAAATATCCAAATTACTAAAAATTGAGTTCTTCTTGTAAAAGAAAAGTAGGTATCCAAAATAAAATATCAATTTCGAAATTACAAAAAATTGAGTTCTTTTGCATAAAACCAATGTACATATCGAGAATAAAATATAAAAATCTAAATTACTAAAAATTGAGTTCTTTTTGTAAAACAAAAGTAGGGATCCAAAATAAAATATCAATTTCGAAATTACAAAAAATTGTGTTCTTTTGCATAGAACAAAAGTACGTATCGAGAACAAAATATAAATTTCAAAATTATGAAATATTGAGTTTCTTTTACGTAAAACAAAACTACGAATGAAAAATAATATATCAATTTCGACACTATTAAAAATTGAATTCTTTTTGTAAAACAAAAGTACGGATCGAAAATAAAATATAAATATCCAAATTACTATAAATTGAGTTCTCTTTGTAAAATAAAAGTACTGGATCCAAAATAAAATATAAATTTCGAAATTAAAAAAATTGAGTTCTTTTGCATAAAACCAATGTACATATCGAGAATAAAATATAAATATCCAAATTACTAAAAATTGAGTTCTTTTGTAAAAGAAAAGTAGGGATCCAAAATAAAATATCAATTTCGAAATTACAAAAAATTGAGTTCTTTTGCATAAAACCAATGTACATATCGAGAATAAAATATAAAAATCCAAATTACTAAAAATTGAGTTCTTTTTGTAAAACAAAAGTAGGGATCCAAAATAAAATATCAATTTTGAAATTACAAAAAATTGTGTTCTTTTGCATAGAACAAAAGTACGTATCGAGAATAAAATATAAATTTCAAAATTATGAAATATTGAGTTTCTTTTTGTAAAACAAAACTACGAATGAAAAATAATATATCAATTTCGAAACTATTAAAAATTGAATTCTTTTTGTAAAACAAAAGTACGGATCGAAAATAAAATATAAATATCCAAATTACTATAAATTGAGTTCTCTTTGTAAAATAAAAGTACGGATCCAAAATAAAATATAAATTTCGAAATTACAAAAAATTGAGTTCTTTTGCATAAAACCAATGTACATATCGAGAATAAAATATAAAAATCCAAATTACTAAAAATTGAGTTCTTTTTGTAAAACAAAAGTAGGGATCCAAAATAAAATATCAATTTCGAAATTACAAAAAATTGTGTTCTTTTGCATAGAACAAAAGTACGTATCGAGAATAAAATATAAATTTCAAAATAATGAAATATTGAGTTTCTTTTTTGTAAAACAAAACTACGAATGAAAAATAATATATCAATTTCGACACTATTAAAAATTGAATTCTTTTTGTAAAACAAAAGTACGGATCGAAAATAAAATATAAATATCCAAATTACTATAAATTGAGTTCTCTTTGTAAAATAAAAGTACGGATCCAAAATAAAATATAAATTTCGAAATTAAAAAAAATTGAGTTCTGTTGCATAAAACCAATGTACATATCGAGAATAAAATATAAATATCCAAATTACTAAAAATTGAGTTCTTTTTGTAAAAGAAAAGTAGGGATCCAAAATAAAATATCAATTTCGAAACTACAAAAAATTGAGTTTTTTTGCATAAAACCAATGTACATATCGAGAATAAAATATAAAAATCCAAATTACTAAAAATTGAATTCTTTTTGTAAAACAAAAGTAGGGATCCAAAATAAAATATCAATTTCGAAATTACAAAAAATTGTGTTCTTTTGCATAGAACAAAAGTACGTATCGAGAACAAAATATAAATTTCAAAATTATGAAATATTGAGTTTCTTTTTGTAAAACAAAACTACGAATGAAAAATAATATATCAATTTCGAAACTATTAAAAATTGAATTCTTTTTGTAAAACAAAAGTACGGATCGAAAATAAAATATAAATATCCAAATTACTATAAATTGAGTTCTCTTTGTAAAATAAAAGTACGGATCCAAAATAAAATAAAAATTTCGAAATTAAAAAAAATTGTGTTCTTTTGCATAAAACCAATGTACATATCGAGAATAAAATATAAAAATCCAAATTACTAAAAATTGAATTCTTTTTGTAAAACAAAAGTAGGGATCCAAAATAAAATATCAATTTCGAAAGTACAAAAAATTGAGTTCTTTTGCATAAAACCAAAGTACATATCGAGAATAAAATATAAAAATCCAAATTACTAAAAATTGAATTCTTTTGTAAAACAAAAGTAGGGATCCAAAATAAAATATCAGTTTCAAAATTACAAAAAATTGAGTTCTTTTGCATAGAACAAAAGTACGTATCGAGAACAAAATAAAAATTTCAAAATTATGAAATATTGAGTTTCTTTTTTGTAAAACAAAACTACGAATGAAAAATAATATATCAATTTCGAAACTATTAAAAATTGAATTCTTTTTGTAAAACAAAAGTACGGATCGAAAATAAAATATAAATATCCAAATTACTATAAATTGAGTTCTCTTTGTAAAATAAAAGTACGGATCCAAAATAAAATAAAAATTTCGAAATTAAAAAAAATTGTGTTCTTTTGCATAAAACCAATGTACATATCGAGAATAAAATATAAATATCCAAATTACTAAAAATTGAGTTCTTTTTGTAAAAGAAAAGTAGGGATCCAAAATAAAATATCAATTTCGAAAGTACAAAAAATTGAGTTCTTTTGCATAAAACCAATGTACATATCGAGAATAAAATATAAAAATCCAAATTACTAAAAATTGAGTTCTTTTTGTAAAACAAAAGTAGGGATCCAAAATAAAATATCAATTTTGAAATTAGAAAAAATTGTGTTCTTTTGCATAGAACAAAAGTACGTATCGAGAATAAAATATGAACTTCAAAATTATGAAATATTGAGTTTCTTTTTTGTAAAACAAAACTACGAATGAAAAATAATATATCAATTTCGAAACTATTAAAAATTGAATTCTTTTGTAAAACAAAAGTACGGATCGAAAATAAAATATAAATATCCAAATTACTATAAATTGAGTTCTCTTTGTAAAATAAAAGTACTGGATCCAAAATAAAATATAAATTTCGAAATTAAAAAAATTGAGTTCTTTTGCATAAAACCAATGTACATATCGAGAATAAAATATAAATATCCAAATTACTAAAAATTGAGTTCTTTTTGTAAAAGAAAAGTAGGTATCCAAAATAAAATATCAATTTCGAAATTACAAAAAATTGAGTTCTTTTGCATAAAACCAATGTACATATCGAGAATAAAATATAAAAATCCAAATTACTAAAAATTGAGTTCTTTTTGTAAAACAAAAGTAGGGATCCAAAATAAAATATCAATTTCGAAATTACAAAAAATTGTGTTCTTTTGCATAGAACAAAAGTACGTATCGAGAACAAAATATAAATTTCAAAATTATGAAATATTGAGTTTCTTTTCTGTAAAACAAAACTACGAATGAAAAATAATATATCAATTTCGACACTATTAAAAATTGAATTCTTTTTGTAAAACAAAAGTACGGATCGAAAATAAAATATAAATATCCAAATTACTATAAATTGAGTTCTCTTTGTAAAATAAAAGAGGGGATCCAAAATAAAATATAAATTTCGAAATTAAAAAAAATTGAGTTCTTTTGCATAAAACCAATGTACATATCGAGAATAAAATATAAATATCCAAATTACTAAAAATTGAGTTCTTTTTGTAAAAGAAAAGTAGGGATCCAAAATAAAATATCAATTTCGCAATAAAACCAATGTACATATTTTGCATAAAACCAATGTACATATCGAGAATAAAATATAAAAATCCAAATTACTAAAAATTGAGTTCTTTTTGTAAAACAAAAGTAGGGATCCAAAATAAAATATCAATTTTGAAATTACAAAAAATTGTGTTCTTTTGCATAGAACAAAAGTACGTATCGAGAATAAAATATAAATTTCAAAATTATGAAATATTGAGTTTCTTTTTGTAAAACAAAACTACGAATGAAAAATAATATATCAATTTCGAAACTATTAAAAATTGAATTCTTTTTGTAAAACAAAAGTACGGATCGAAAATAAAATATAAATATCCAAATTACTATAAATTGAGTTCTCTTTGTAAAATAAAAGTACGGATCCAAAATAAAATATAAATTTCGAAATTAAAAAAAATTGAGTTCTTTTGCATAAAACCAATGTACATATCGAGAATAAAATATAAAAATCCAAATAACTAAAAATTGAGTTCTTTTTGTAAAACAAAAGTAGGGATCCAAAATAAAATATCAATTTCGAAATTACAAAAAATTGTGTTCTTTTGCATAGAACAAAAGTACGTATCGAGAATAAAATATAAATTTCAAAATTATGAAATATTGAGTTTCTTTTCTGTAAAACAAAACTACGAATGAAAAATAATATATCAATTTCGACACTATTAAAAATTGAATTCTTTTTGTAAAACAAAAGTACGGATCGAAAATAAAATATAAATATCCAAATTACTATAAATTGAGTTCTCTTTGTAAAATAAAAGTACGGATCCAAAATAAAATATAAATTTCGAAATTAAAAAAAATTGAGTTCTTTTGCATAAAACCAATGTACATATCGAGAATAAAATATAAATATCCAAATCACTAAAAATTGAGTTCTTTTTGTAAAACAAAAGTAGGGATCCAAAATAAAATATCAATTTCGAAATTACAAAAAATTGTGTTCTTTTGCATAGAACAAAAGTACGTATCGAGAATAAAATATAAAAATCCAAATTACTAAAAATTGAGTTCTTTTTGTAAAACAAAAGTAGGGATCCAAAATAAAATATCAATTTCGAAATTACAAAAAAATGTGTTCTTTTGCATAGAACAAAAGTACGTATCGAGAATAAAATATAAATTTCAAAATTATGAAATATTGAGTTTCTTTTTTGTAAAACAAAACTACGAATGAAAAATAATATATCAATTTCGAAACTATTAAAAATTGAATTCTTTTTGTAAAACAAAAGTACGGATCGAAAATAAAATATAAATATCCAAATTACTATAAATTGAGTTCTCTTTGTAAAATAAAAGTACGGATCCAAAATAAAATATAAATTTCGAAATTAAAAAAAATTGAGTTCTTTTGCATAAAACCAAAGTACATATCGAGAATAAAATATAAATATCCAAATTACTAAAAATTGAGTTCTTTTTGTAAAAGAAAAGTAGGTATCCAAAATAAAATATCAATTTCGAAATTACAAAAAATTGAGTTCTTTTGCATAAAACCAATGTACATATCGAGAATAAAATATAAAAATCCAAATTACTAAAAATTGAGTTCTTTTTGTAAAACAAAAGTAGGGATCCAAAATAAAATATCAATTTCGAAATTACAAAAAATTGTGTTCTTTTGCATAGAACAAAAGTACGTATCGAGAACAAAATATAAATTTCAAAATTATGAAATATTGAGTTTCTTTTTTGTAAAACAAAACTACGAATGAAAAATAATATATCAATTTCGAAATTATTAAAAATTGAATTCTTTTTGTAAAACAAAAGTACGGATCGAAAATAAAATATAAATATCCAAATTACTAAAAATTGAGTTCTCTTTGTAAAACAAAAGTAGGGATCCAAAATAAAATATAAATTTCGAAATTAAAAAAAATTGAGTTCTTTTGCATAAAACCAATGTACATATCGAGAATAAAATATAAATATCCAAATTACTAAAAATTGAGTTCTTTTTGTAAAAGAAAAGTAGGGATCCAAAATAAAATATCAATTTCGAAACTACAAAAAATTGAGTTTTTTTGCATAAAACCAATGTACATATCGAGAATAAAATATAAAAATCCAAATTACTAAAAATTGAATTCTTTTTGTAAAACAAAAGTAGGGATCCAAAATAAAATATCAATTTTGAAATTACAAAAAATTGTGTTCTTTTGCATAGAACAAAAGTACGTATCGAGAACAAAATATAAATTTCAAAATTATGAAATATTGAGTTTCTTTTTTGTAAAACAAAACTACGAATGAAAAATAATATATCAATTTCGAAACTATTAAAAATTGAATTCTTTTTGTAAAACAAAAGTACGGATCGAAAATAAAATATAAATATCCAAATTACTATAAATTGAGTTCTCTTTGTAAAATAAAAGTACGGATCCAAAATAAAATATAAATTTTGAAATTAAAAAAAATTGAGTTCTTTTGCATAAAACCAATGTACATATCGAGAATAAAATATAAATATCCAAATTACTAAAAATTGAGTTCTTTTTGTAAAAGAAAAGTAGGGATCCAAAATAAAATATCAATTTCGAAATTAATAAAAATTGAGTTCTTTTGCATAAAACCAATGTACATATCGAGAATAAAATATAAAAATCCAAATTACTAAAAATTGAGTTCTTTTTGTAAAACAAAAGTAGGGATCCAAAATAAAATATCAATTTTGAAATTACAAAAAATTGTGTTCTTTTGCATAGAACAAAAGTACGTATCGAGAATAAAATATAAATTTCAAAATTATGAAATATTGAGTTTCTTTTTGTAAAACAAAACTACGAATGAAAAATAATATATCAATTTCGAAACTATTAAAAATTGAATTCTTTTTGTAAAACAAAAGTACGGATCGAAAATAAAATATAAATATCCAAATTACTATAAATTGAGTTCTCTTTGTAAAATAAAAGTACGGATCCAAAATAAAATATAAATTTCGAAATTAAAAAAAATTGAGTTCTTTTGCATAAAACCAATGTACATATCGAGAATAAAATATAAATATCCAAATTACTAAAAATTGAGTTCTTTTTGTAAAAGAAAAGTAGGTATCCAAAATAAAATATCAATTTCGAAATTACAAAAAATTGAGTTCTTTTGCATAAAACCAATGTACATATCGAGAATAAAATATAAAAATCCAAATTACTAAAAATTGAGTTCTTTTTGTAAAACAAAAGTAGGGATCCAAAATAAAATATCAATTTTGAAATTACAAAAAATTGTGTTCTTTTGCATAGAACAAAAGTACGTATCGAGAACAAAATATAAATTTCAAAATTATGAAATATTGAGTTTCTTTTTTGTAAAACAAAACTACGAATGAAAAATAATATATCAATTTCGAAACTATTAAAAATAATTCTTTTTGTAAAACAAAAGTACGGATCGAAAATAAAATATAAATATCCAAATTACTATAAATTGAGTTCTCTTTGTAAAATAAAAGTACGGATCCAAAATAAAATATAAATTTCGAAATTAAAAAAAATTGAGTTCTTTTGCATAAAACCAATGTACATATCGAGAATAAAATATAAATATCCAAATCACTAAAAATTGAGTTCTTTTTGTAAAAGAAAAGTAGGGATCCAAAATGAAATATAAATTTCGAAATTACAAAAAATTGAGTTCTTTTGCATAAAACCAATGTACATATCGAGAATAAAATATAAAAATCCAAATTACTAAAAATTGAGTTCTTTTTGTAAAACAAAAGTAGGGATCCAAAATAAAATATCAATTTTGAAATTACAAAAAATTGTGTTCTTTTGCATAGAACAAAAGTACGTATCGAGAATAAAATATAAATTTCAAAATTATGAAATATTGAGTTTCTGTTTTGTAAAACAAAACTACGAATGAAAAATAATATATCAATTTCGAAACTATTAAAAATTGAATTCTTTTTGTAAAACAAAAGTACCGATCGAAAATAAAATATAAATATCCAAATTACTATAAATTGAGTTCTCTTTGTAAAATAAAAGTACGGATCCAAAATAAAATATAAATTTCGAAATTAAAAAAAATTGAGTTCTTTTGCATAAAACCAATGTACATATCGAGAATAAAATATAAATATCCAAATTACTAAAAATTGAGTTCTTTTTGTAAAAGAAAAGTAGTGATCCAAAATAAAATATCAATTTCGAAATTACAAAAAATTGAGTTCTTTTGCATAAAACCAATGTACATATCGAGAATAAAATATAAAAATCCAAATTACTAAAAATTGAGTTCTTTTTGTAAAACAAAAGTAGGGATCCAAAATAAAATATCAATTTTGAAATTACAAAAAATTGTGTTCTTTTGCATAGAACAAAAGTACGTATCGAGAATAAAATATAAATTTCAAAATTATGAAATATTGAGTTTCTTTTTTGTAAAACAAAACTACGAATGAAAAATAATATGTCAATTTCGAAACTATTAAAAATTGAATTCTTTTTGTAAAACAAAAGTACGGATCGAAAATAAAATATAAATATCCAAATTACTATAAATTGAGTTCTCTTTGTAAAATAAAAGTACGGATCCAAAATAAAATATAAATTTCGAAATTAAAAAAAATTGAGTTCTTTTGCATAAAACCAATGTACATATCGAGAATAAAATATAAATATCCAAATTAATAAAAATTGAGTTCTTTTTGTAAAAGAAAAGTAGGTATCCAAAATAAAATATCAATTTCGAAATTACAAAAAATTGAGTTCTTTTGCATAAAACCAATGTACATATCGAGAATAAAATATAAAAATCCAAATTACTAAAAATTGAGTTCTTTTTGTAAAACAAAAGTAGGGATCCAAAATAAAATATCAATTTCGAAATTACAAAAATTGTGTTCTTTTGCATAGAACAAAAGTACGTATCGAGAATAAAATATAAATTTCAAAATTATGAAATATTGAGTTTGTTTTTGTAAAACAAAACTACGAATGAAAAATAATATATCAATTTCGAAATTATTAAAAATTGAATTCTTTTTGTAAAACAAAAGTACTGGATCGAAAATAAAATATAAATATCCAAATTACTATAAATTGAGTTCTCTTGGTAAAACAAAAGAGGGGATCCAAAATGAAATATAAATTTCGAAATTACAAAAAATTGAGTTCTTTTGCATAAAACCAATGTACATATCGAGAATAAAATATAAAAATCCAAATTACTAAAAATTGAGTTCTTTTTGTAAAACAAAAGTAGGGATACAAAATTAAATATCAATTTTGAAATTACAAAAAATTGTGTTCTTTTGCATAGAACAAAAGTATGTATCGAGAATAAAATATAAATTTCAAAATTATGAAATATTGAGTTTCTTTTTTGTAAAACAAAACTACGAATGAAAAATAATATATGAATTTCGAAACTATTAAAAATTGAATTCTTTTTGTTAAACAAAAGTACGGATCGAAAATAAAATATAAATATCCAAATTATTATAAATTGAGTTCTCTTTGTAAAATAAAAGTACGGATCCAAAATAAAATATAAATTTCGAAATTAAAAAAAATTGAGTTCTTTTGCATAAAACCAATGTACATATCGAGAATAAAATATAAATATCCAAATTACTAAAAATTGAGTTCTTTTTGTAAAAGAAAAGTAGGGATCCAAAATAAAATATCAATTTCGAAATTACAAAAAATTGAGTTCTTTTGCATAAAACCAATGTACATATCGAGAATAAAATATAAAAATCCAAATTACTAAAAATTGAGTTCTTTTTGTAAAACAAAAGTAGGGATCCAAAATAAAATATCAATTTTGAAATTACAAAAAATTGTGTTCTTTTGCATAGAACAAAAGTACGTATCGAGAATAAAATATAAATTTCAAAATTATGAAATATTGAGTTTCTTTTTTGTAAAACAAAATTACGAATGAAAAATAATATATCAATTTCGAAACTATTAAAAATTGAATTCTTTTTGTAAAACAAAAGTACGGATCGAAAATAAAATATAAATATCCAAATTACTATAAATTGAGTTCTCTTTGTAAAATAAAAGTACGGATCCAAAATAAAATATAAATTTCGAAATTAAAAAAAATTGAGTTCTTTTGCATAAAACCAATGTACATATCGAGAATAAAATATAAATATCCAAATTACTAAAAATTGAGTTCTTTTTGTAAAAGAAAAGTAGGGATCCAAAATAAAATATCAATTTCGAAATTACAAAAAATTGAGTTCTTTTGCATAAAACCAATGTACATATCGAGAATAAAATATAAAAATCCAAATTACTAAAAATTGAGTTCTTTTTGTTAAACAAAAGTAGGGATTCAAAATAAAATATCAATTTTGAAATTACAAAAAATTGTGTTCTTTTGCATAGAACAAAAGTACGTATCGAGAATAAAATATAAATTTCAAAATTATGAAATATTGAGTTTCTTTTTTGTAAAACAAAACTACGAATGAAAAATAATATATCAATTTCGAAACTATTAAAAATTGAATTCTTTTTGTAAAACAAAAGTACGGATCGAAAATAAAATATAAATATCCAAATTACTATAAATTGAGTTCTCTTTGTAAAATAAAAGTACTGGATCCAAAATAAAATATAAATTTCGAAATTAAAAAAATTGAGTTCTTTTGCATAAAACCAATGTACATATCGAGAATAAAATATAAATATCCAAATTACTAAAAATTGAGTTCTTTTTGTAAAAGAAAAGTAGGTATCCAAAATAAAATATCAATTTCGAAATTACAAAAAATTGAGTTCTTTTGCATAAAACCAATGTACATATCGAGAATAAAACATAAAAATCAAAATTACTAAAAATTGAGTTCTTTTTGTAAAACAAAAGTAGGGATCCAAAATAAAATATCAATTTCGAAATTACAAAAAATTGTGTTCTTTTGCATAGGACAAAAGTACGTATCGAGAATAAAATATAAATTTCAAAATTATGAAATATTGAGTTTCTTTTTTGTAAAACAAAACTACGAATGAAAAATAATATATCAATTTCGAAATTATTAAAAATTGAATTCTTTTTGTAAAACAAAAGTACGGATCGAAAATAAAATATAAATATCCAAATTACTAAAAATTGAGTTATTTTTGTAAAACAAAAGTAGGGATCCAAAATAAAATATCAATTTCGAAATTACAAAAAGTTGAGTTCTTTTGCATAGAACAAAAGTACATATCGAGAATAAAATATAAATTTAAAAATTATGAATTATTGAGTTTCTTTTTTGTAAAACAAAACTATGAATGAAAAATAATATATCAATTTCGAAATTATTAAAAATTGAATTCTTTTTGTAAAACAAAAGTACGGATCGAAAATAAAATATAAATATCCAAATTACTATAAATTAAGTTCTCTTTGTAAAATAAAAGTACGGATCCAAAATAAAATATAAATTTCGAAATTACAAAAATTGAGTTCTTTTGCATAAAACCAAAGTACATATCGAGAATAAAATATAAATATCCAACTTACTAAAATTTGAGTTCTTTTTGTAAAACAAAAGTAGGGATCCAAAATAAAATATAAATTTCGAAATTACAAAAATTGAGTTCTTTTGCATAAAACCAATGTACATATCGAGAATAAAATACAAATATCCAAATTACTAAAAATTGAGTTCTTTTTGTAAAAGAAAAGTAGGGATCCAAAATAAAATATCAATTTCGAAATTACAAAAAGTTGAGTTCTTCTGCATAGAACAAAAGTACGTATCGAGAATAAAATATAAATTTCAAAATTATGAAATATTGAGTTTCTTTTTTGCAAAACAAAACTACGAATGAAAAATAATATATCAATTTCGAAATTATTAAAAATTGAATTCTTTATGTAAAACAAAAGTACGGACCGAAAATAAAATATAAATATCCAAATTACTATAAATTGAGTTCTCCTTGTTAAATAAAAGTAGCGATTCAAAGTAAAATATAAAATTTCGAAATTACAAAAAATTGAGTTCTTTTGCATAAACCCAATGTACATATCGAGAATAACATATAAATATCCAAATTACTAAAAATTGATTTCTTTTTGTAAAACAAAAGTAGGGATCCAAAATAAAATATCAATTTCGAAATTACAAAAAATTGTGTTCTTTTGAATAGAACAAAAGTACGAATGAAAAATAATATATCAATTTCGAAATTATTAAAAATTGAATTCTTTTTGTAAAACAAAAGTACGGATCGAAAATAAAATATTAATATCCAAATTACTATAAATTGAGTTCTCTTTGTAAAATAAAAGTACGGATCCAAAATAAAATATAAATTTCGAAATGAAAAAAAATTGAGTTCTTTTGCATAAAACCAATGTACATATCGAGAATAAAATATAAAAATCCAAATTACTAAAAATTGAGTTCTTTTTGTAAAACAAAAGTAGGGATCCAATATAAAATATCAGTTTTGAAATTACAAAAAATTGTGTTCTTTTGCATAGAACAAAAGTACGTATCGAGAATAAAATATAAATTTCAAAATTATGAAATATTGAGTTTCTTTTTTGTAAAACAAAACTACGAATGAAAAATAATATATCAATTTCGAAATTATTAAAAATTGAATTCTTTTTGTAAAAGAAAAGTACGGATCGAAAACAAAATATAAATATCCAAATTACTATAGATTGAGTTCTCCTTGTTAAATAAAAGTAGCGATCCAAAGTAAAATATAAAATTTCAAAATTACAAAAAATTGAGTTCTTTTGCATAAAACCAAAGTACATATCGAGAATAAACTATAAATTTCCAAATTACTAAAAATTGAGTTCTTTTTGTAAAACAAAAGTAGGGATCCAAAATAAAATATCAATTTCGAAATTATAAAAAATTGAGTTCTTTTCCATAGAACAAAAGTACGTATCGAGAATAAAATATAAATTTCAAAATTATGAAATATTGAGTTTCTTTTTTGTAAAACAAAACTACGAATGAAAAATAATATATCAATTTCGAAATTATTAAAAATTGAATTCTTTTTGTAAAACAAAAGTACGGATCGAAAATAAAATATAAATATCCAAATTACTAAAAATTGAGTTATTTTTGTAAAACAAAAGTAGGGATCCAAAATAAAATATCAATTTCGAAATTACAAAAAGTTGAGTTCTTTTGCATAGAACAAAAGTACATATCGAGAGTAAAATATAAATTTCAAAATTATGAATTATTGAGTTTCTTTTTTGTAAAACAAAACTACGAATGAAAAATAATATATCAATTTCGAAATTATTAAAAATTGAATTCTTTTTGTAAAACAAAAGTACGGATCGAAAATAAAATATAAATATCCAAATTACTATAAATTGAGTTCTCTTTGTAAAATAAAAGTACTGGATCCAAAATAAAATATAAATTTCGAAATTACAAAAAATTGAGTTCTTTTGCATAAAACCAAAGTACATATCGAGAATAAAATATAAATATCCAACTTACTAAAATTTGAGTTCTTTTGTAAAACAAAAGTAGGGATCCAAAATAAAATATCAATTTCGAAATTACAAAAAATTGAGTTCTTTTGCATAAAACCAATGTACATATCGAGAATAAAATACAAATATCCAAATTACTAAAAATTGAGTTCTTTTTGTAAAAGAAAAGTAGGGATCCAAAATAAAATATCAATTTCGAAATTACAAAAAGTTGAGTTCTTTTGCATAGAACAAAAGTACGTATCGAGAATAAAATATAAATTTCAAAATTATGAAATATTGAGTTTCTTTTTTGCAAAACAAAACTACGAATGAAAAATAATATATCAATTTCGAAATTATTAAAAATTGAATTCTTTTTGTAAAACAAAAGTATAGATCGAAAATAAAATATAAATATCCAAATTACTATAAATTGAGTTCTCCTTGTTAAATAAAAGTAGCGATCCAAAGTAAAATATAAACTTTCGAAATTACAAAAAATTGAGTTCTTGTGCATAAAACCAATGTACATATCGAGAATAAAATATAAATATCCAAATTACTAAAAATTGAGTTCTTTTTGTAAAACAAAAGTAGGGATCCAAAATAAAATATAAATTTCGAAATTACAAAAAATTGAGTTCTTTTGCATAAAACCAATGTACATATCGAGAATAAAATATAAAAATCCAAATTACTAAAAATTGAGTTCTTTTTGTAAAACAAAAGTAGGGATCCAAAATAAAATATCAATTTCGAAATTACAAAAAATTGAGTTCTTTTGCATAAAACCAAAGTACATATCGAGAATAAAATATAAATATCCAACTTACTAAAATTTGAGTTCTTTTTGTGAAACAAAAGTAGGGATCCAAAATAAAATATCAATTTCGAAATTACAAAAAATTGAGTTCTTTTGCATAAAACCAATGTACATATCGAGAATAAAATACAAATATCCAAATTACTAAAAATTGAGTTCTTTTTGTAAAAGAAAAGTAGGGATCCAAAATAAAATATCAATTTCGAAATTACAAAAAGTTGAGTTCTTTTGCATAGAACAAAAGTACATATCGAGAATAAAATATAAATTTCAAAATTATGAATTATTGAGTTTCTTTTCTGTAAAACAAAACTACGAATGAAAAATAATATATCAATTTCGTAATTATTAAAAATTGAATTCTTTTTGTAAAACAAAAGTACGCATCGAAAATAAAATATAAATATCCAAATTACTATAAATTGAGTTCTCTTTGTAAAATAAAAGTACGGATCCAAAATAAAATATAAATTTCGAAATTACAAAAAATTGAGTTCTTTTGCATAAAACCAAAGTACATATCGAGAATAAAATATAAATATCCAACTTACTAAAATTTGAGTTCTTTTTGTAAAACAAAAGTAGGGATCCAAAATAAAATATCAATTTCGAAATTACAAAAAATTGAGTTCTTTTGCATAAAACCAATGTACATATCGAGAATAAAATACAAATATCCAAATTACTAAAAATTGAGTTCTTTTTGTAAAAGAAAAGTAGGGATCCAAAATAAAATATCAATTTCGAAATTACAAAAAGTTGAGTTCTTTTGCATAGAACAAAAGTACGTATCGAGAATAAAATATAAATTTCAAAATTATGAAATATTGAGTTTCTTTTTTGCAAAACAAAACTACGAATGAAAAATAATATATCAATTTCGAAATTATTAAAAATTGAATTCTTTTTGTAAAACAAAAGTATAGATCGAAAATAAAATATAAATATCCAAATTACTATAAATTGAGTTCTCCTTGTTAAATAAAAGTAGCGATCCAAAGTAAAATATAAAATTTCGAAATTACAAAAAATTGAGTTCTTTTGCATAAAACCAATGTACATATCGAGAATAAAATATAAATATCCAAAGTACTAAAAATTGAGTTCTTTTTGTAAAACAAAAGTAGGGATCCAAAATAAAATATAAATATCCAAATTACTATAAATTGAGTTCTCTTTGTAAAATAAAAGTACGGATCCAAAATAAAATATAAATTTCGAAATTAAAAAAAATTGAGTTCTTTTGCATAAAACCAATGTACATATCGAGAATAAAATATAAAAATCCAAATTACTAAAATTGAGTTCTTTTGCATAGAACAAAAGTACGTATCGAGAATAAAATATAAATTTCAAAATTATGAAATATTGAGTTTCTTTTTGTAAAACAAAACTACGAATGAAAAATAATATATCAATTTCGAAATTATTAAAAATTGAATTCTTTTGTAAAACAAAAGTACTGGATCGAAAATAAAATATAAATATCCAAATTACTAAAAATTGAGTTATTTTTGTAAAACAAAAGTAGGGATCCAAAATAAAATATCAATTTCGAAATTACAAAAAATTGTGTTCTTTTGCATAGAACAAAAGTACGTATCGAGAATAAAATATAAATTTCAAAATTATGAAATATTGAGTTTCTTTTTTGTAAAGCAAAACTACGAATGAAAAATAATATATCAATTTCGAAATTATTAAAAATTGAATTCTTTTTGTAAAACAAAAGTACGGATCGAAAATAAAATATAAATATCCAAATTACTATAAATTGAGTTCTCTTTGTAAAATAAAAGTACGGATCCAAAATAAAATATAAATTTCGAAATTACAAAAAAATGAGTTCTTTTGCATAAAACCAAAGTACATATCGAGAATAAAATATAAATATCCAACTTACTAAAATTTGAGTTCTTTTTGTAAAACAGAAGTAGGGATCCAAAATAAAATATCAATTTCGAAATTAAAAAAAATTGAGTTCTTTTGCATAAAACCAAAGTACATATCGAGAATAAAATATAAATATCCAACTTACTAAAATTTGAGTTCTTTTTGTAAAACAAAAGTAGGGATCCAAAATAAAATATAAATTTCGAAATTACAAAAAATTGAGTTCTTTTGCATAAGACCAATGTACATATCGAGAATAAAATATAAAAATCCAAATTACTAAAAATTGAGTTCTTTTTGTAAAACAAAAGTAGGGATCCAAAATAAAATATCACTTTCGAAATTACAAAAAATTGAGTTCTTTTGCATAAAACCAAAGTACATATCGAGAATAAAATATAAATATCCAACTTACTAAAATTTGAGTTCTTTTTGTAAAACAAAAGTAGGGATCCAAAATAAAATATCAATTTCGAAATTACAAAAAGTTGAGTTCTTTTGCATAAAACCAATGTACATATCGAGAATAAAATATAAAAATCCAAATTACTAAAAATTGAGTTCTTTTTGTAAAACAAAAGTAGGGATCCAAAATAAAATATCAATTTCAAAATTACAAAAAATTGTGTTCTTTTCCATAGAACAAAAGTACGTATCGAGAATAACATATAAATTTCAAAATTATGAAATATTGAGTTTCTTTTTTGTAAAACAAAACTACGAATGAAAAATAATATATCAATTTCGAAATTATTAAAAATTGAATTCTTTTTGTAAAACAAAAGTACGCATCGAAAATAAAATATAAATATCCAAATTACTATAAATTGAGTTCTCTTTGTAAAATAAAAGTACGGATCCAAAATAAAATATAAATTTCGAAATTACAAAAAATTGAGTTCTTTTGCATAAAACCAAAGTACATATCGAGAATAAAATATAAATATCCAACTTACTAAAATTTGAGTTCTTTTTGTAAAACAAAAGTAGGGATCCAAAATAAAATATCAATTTTGAAATTAAAAAAAATTGAGTTCTTTTGCATAAAACCAAAGTACATATCGAGAATAAAATATAAATATCCAACATACTAAAATTTGAGTTCTTTTTGTAAAACAAAAGTAGGGATCCAAAATAAAATATAAATTTCGAAATTACAAAAAATTGAGTTCTTTTGCATAAAACCAAAGTACATATCGAGAATAAAATATAAATATCCAACTTACTAAAATTTGAGTTCTTTTTGTAAAACAAAAGTAGGGATCCAAAATAAAATATCAATTTCGAAATTAAAAAAAATTGAGTTCTTTTGCATAAAACCAAAGTACATATCGTGAATAAAATATAAATATCCAACATACTAAAATTTGAGTTCTTTTTGTAAAACAAAAGTAGGGATCCAAAATAAACTATAAATTTCGAAATTACAAAAAATTGAGTTCTTTTGCATAAAACTAATGTACATATCGAGAATAAAATATAAAAATCCAAATTACTAAAAATTGAGTTCTTTTTGTAAAACAAAAGTAGGGATCCAAAATAAAATATCAATTTCGAAATTACAAAAAATTGAGTTCTTTTGCATAGAACAAAAGTACGTATCGAGAATAAAATATAAATTTCAAAATTATGAAATATTGAGTTTCTTTTTTGTAAAACAAAACTACGAATGAAAAATAATATATCAATTTCAAAATTATTAAAAATTGAATTCTTTTTGTAAAACAAAAGTACTGGATCGAAAATAAAATATAAATATCCAAATTACTATAAATTGAGTTCTCTTGGTAAAACAAAACAGGGATCCAAAATAAAATATAAATTTCGAAATTACAAAAATTGAGTTCTTTTGCATAAAACCAATGTACATATCGAGAATAAAATATAAAAATCCAAATTACTAAAAATTGAGTTCTTTTGTAAAACAAAAGTAGGGATCCAAAATAAAATATCAATTTCGAAATTACAAAAAATTGAGTTCTTTTGCATAGAACAAAAGTACGTATCGAGAATAAAATATAAATTTCAAAATTATGAAATATTGAGTTTCTTTTTTGTAAAACAAAACTACGAATGAAAAATAATATATCAATTTCAAAATTATTAAAAATTGAATTCTTTTTGTAAAACAAAAGTACGGATCGAAAATAAAATATAAATATCCAATTTACTATAAATTGAGTTCTCCTTGTAAAATAAAAGTAGCGATCTAAAGTAAAATATAAAATTTCGAAATTACAAAAAATTGAGTTCTTTTGCATAAAACCAAAGTACATATCGAGAATAAACTATAAATTTCCAAATTACTAAAAATTGAGTTCTTTTTGTAAAACAAAAGTAGGGATCCAAAATAAAATATCAATTTCGAAATTACAAAAAATTGAGTTCTTTTGCATAGAACAAAAGTACGTATCGAGAATAAAATATAAATTTCAAAATTATGAAATATTGAGTTTCTTTTTGTAAAACAAAACTACGAATGAAAAATAATATATCAATTTCGAAATTATTAAAAATTGAATTCTTTTTGTAAAACAAAAGTACGGATCGAAAATAAAATATAAATATCCAAATTAATATAAATTGAGTTCTCCTTGTAAAATAAAAGTATGGATCCAAAATAAAATATAAATTTCGAAATTACAAAAAATTGAGTTCTTTTGCATAAAACCAATGTACATATCGAGAATAAAATATAAAAATCCAAATTACTAAAAATTGAGTTCTTTTTGTAAAACAAAAGTAGGGATCCAAAATAAAATATCAATTTCGAAATTACAAAAATTGAGTTCTTTTGCATAAAACCAAAGTACATATCGAGAATAAAATATAAATATCCAACTTACTAAAATTTGAGTTCTTTTTGTAAAACAAAAGTAGGGATCCAAAATAAAATATAAATTTCGAAATTACAAAAAATTGAGTTCTTTTGCATAAAACCAATGTACATATCGAGAATAAAATATAAAAATCCAAATTACTAAAAATTGAGTTCTTTTTGTAAAACAAAAGTAGGGATCCAAAATAAAATATCAATTTCGAAATTACAAAAAATTGTGTTCTTTTGCATAGAACAAAAGTACGTATCGAGAATAAAATATAAATTTCAAAATTATGAAATATTGAGTTTCTTTTTTGTAAAACAAAACTACGAATGAAAAATAATATATCAATTTCGAAATTATTAAAAATTGAATTCTTTCTGTAAAACAAAAGTACGGATCGAAAATAAAATATAAATATCCAAATTACTATAAATTGAGTTCTCTTTGTAAAATAAAAGTAGCGATCCAAAGTAAAATATAAAATTTCGAAATTACAAAAAATTGAGTTCTTTTGCATAAAACCAAAGTACATATCGAGAATAAAATATAAATTTCCAAATTACTAAAAATTGAGTTCTTTTTGTAAAACAAAAGTAGGGATCCAAAATAAAATATCAATTTCGAAATTACAAAAAGCTGAGTTATTTTGCATAGAACAAAAGTACGTATCGAGAATAAAATATAAATTTAAAAATTATGAAATATTGAGTTTGTCTTTTGTAAAACAAAACTACGAATGAAAAATAATATATCAATTTCGAAATTATTAAAAATTGAATTCTTTTTGTAAAACAAAAGTACGGATCGAAAATAAAATATAAATATCCAAATTACTATAAATTGAGTTCTCTTGGTAAACCAAAACAGGGGATCCAAAATAAAATATCAATTTCGAAATTACAAAAAATTGAGTTCTTTTGCATAAAACCAATGTACATATCGAGAATAAAATATAAATATCCAAACTACTAAAAATTGAGTTCTTTTTGTAAAACAAAAGTAGGGATCCAAAATAAAATATCAATTTCGAAATTACAAAAAATTGTGTTCTTTTGCATAGAACAAAAGTACGTATCGAGAATAAAATATAAATTTCAAAATTATGAAATATTGAGTTTCTTTTTTGCAAAACAAAACTACGAATGAAAAATAATATATCAATTTCGAATTATTAAAAATTGAATTCTTTCTGTAAAACAAAAGTACGGATCGAAAATAAAATATAAATATCCAAATTACTATAAATTGAGTTCTCCTTGTAAAATAAAAGTAGCGATCCAAAGTAAAATATAAAATTTCGAAATTACAAAAATTGAGTTCTTTTGCATAAAACCAAAGTACATATCGAGAATAAACTATAAATTTCCAAATTACTAAAAATTGAGTTCTTTTTGTAAAACAAAAGTAGGGATCCAAAATAAAATATCAATTTCGAAATTACAAAAAATTGAGTTCTTTTGCATAGAACAAAAGTACGTATCGAGAATAAAATATAAATTTCAAAATTATGAAATATTGAGTTTCTTTTTTGTAAAACAAAACTACGAATGAAAAGTAATATATCAATTTCGAAATTATTAAAAATTGAATTCTTTTTGTAAAACAAAAGTACGGATCGAAAATAAAATATAAATATCCAAATTACTATAAATTGAGTTCTCATTGGTAAAACAAAACAGGGGATCCAAAATAAAATATAAATTTCGAAATTACAAAAAATTGAGTTCTTTTGCATAAAACCAATGTACATATCGAGAATAAAATATAAATATCCAAATTACTAAAAATTGAGTTCTTTTGTAAAACAAAAGTAGGGATCCAAAATAAAATATCAATTTCGAAATTACAAAAAATTGTGTTCTTTTGCATAGAACAAAAGTACGTATCGAGAATAAAATATAAATTTCAAAATTATGAAATATTGAGTTTCTTTTTGCAAAACAAAACTACGAATGAAAAATAATATATCAATTTCGAAATTATTAAAAATTGAATTCTTTTTGTAAAACAAAAGTACGGATCGAAAATAAAATATAAATATCCAAATTACTATAAATTGAGTTCTCCTTGTAAAATAAAAGTAGCGATCTAAAGTAAAATATAAAATTTCGAAATTACAAAAAATTGAGTTCTTTTGCATAAAACCAAAGTACATATCGAGAATAAACTATAAATTTCCAAATTACTAAAAATTGAGTTCTTTTTGTAAAACAAAAGTAGGGATCCAAAATAAAACATCAATTTCGAAATTACAAAAAATTGAGTTCTTTTGCATAGAACAAAAGTACGTATCGAGAATAAAATATAAATTTCAAAATTATGAAATATTGAGTTTCTTTTTGTAAAACAAAACTACGAATGAAAAATAATATATCAATTTCGAAATTATTAAAAATTGAATTCTTTTGTAAAACAAAAGTACGGATCGAAAATAAAATATAAATATCCAAATTACTATAAATTGAGTTCTCTTGGTAAAACAAAAGCAGGGATCCAAAATAAAATATAAATTTCGAAATTACAAAAAATTGAGTTCTTTTGCATAAAACCAATGTACATATCGAGAATAAAATATAAAAATCCAAATTAGTAAAAATTGAGTTCTTTTTGTAAAACAAAAGTAGGGATCCAAAATAAAATATCAATTTCGAAATTACAAAAAATTGAGTTCTTTTGCATAAAACCAAAGTACATATTGAGAATAAAATATAAATATCCAACTTACTAAAATTTGAGTTCTTTTTGTAAAACAAAAGTAGGGATCCAAAATAAAATATAAATTTCGAAATTACAAAAAATTGAGTTCTTTTGCATAAAACCAATGTACATATCGAGAATAAAATATAAAAATCCAAATTACTAAAAATTGAATTCTTTTTGTAAAACAAAAGTAGGGATCCAAAATAAAATATCAATTTCGAAATTACAAAAAATTGTGTTCTTTTGCATAGAACAATAGTACGTATCGAGAATAAAATATAAATTTCAAAATTATGAAATATTGAGTTTCTTTTTTGTAAAACAAAACTACGAATGAAAAATAATATATCAATTTCGAAATTATTAAAAATTGAATTCTTTCTGTAAAACAAAAGTACGGATCGAAAATAAAATATAAATATCCAAATTACTATAAATTGAGTTCTCCTTGTAAAATAAAAGTAGCGATCCAAAGTAAAATATAAAATTTCGAAATTACAAAAAATTGAGTTCTTTTGCATAAAACCAAAGTACATATCGAGAATAAACTATAAATTTCCAAATTACTAAAAATTGAGTTCTTTTTGTAAAACAAAAGTAGGGATCCAAAATAAAATATCAATTTCGAAATTACAAAAATTGAGTTCTTTTGCATAGAACAAAAGTACGTATCGAGAATAAAATATAAATTTCAAAATTATGAAATATTGAGTTTCTTTTTTGTAAAGCAAAACTACGAATGAAAAGTAATATATCAATTTCGAAATTATTAAAAATTGAATTCTTTTTGTAAAACAAAAGTACGGATCGAAAATAAAATATAAATATCCAAATTACTATAAATTGAGTTCTGTTGGTAAAACAAAACAGGGGATCCAAAATAAAATATAAATTTCGAAATTACAAAAAATTGAGTTCTTTTGCATAAAACCAATGTACATATCGAGAATAAAATATAAATATCCAAACTACTAAAAATTGAGTTCTTTTTGTAAAACAAAAGTAGGGATCCAAAATAAAATATCAATTTCGAAATTACAAAAAATTGTGTTCTTTTGCATAGAACAAAAGTACGTATCGAGAATAAAATATAAATTTCAAAATTATGAAATATTGAGTTTCTTTTTGTAAAACAAAACTACGAATGAAAAATAATATATCAATTTCGAAATTATTAAAAATTGAATTCTTTTGTAAAACAAAAGTACGGATCGAAAATAAAATATAAATATCCAAATTACTATAAATTGAGTTCTCCTTGTAAAATAAAAGTAGTGATCCAAAGTAAAATATAAAATTTCGAAATTACAAAAAATTGAGTTCTTTTGCATAAAACCAAAGTACATATCGAGAATAAACTATAAATTTCCAAATTACTAAAAATTGAGTTCTTTTTGTAAAACAAAAGTAGGGATCCAAAATAAAATATCAATTTCGAAATTACAAAAAATTGAGTTCTTTTGCATAGAACAAAAGTACGTATCGAGAATAAAATATAAATTTCAAAATTATGAAATATTGAGTTTCTTTTTGTAAAACAAAACTACGAATGAAAAATAATATATCAATTTCGAAATTATTAAAAATTGAATTCTTTTTGTAAAACAAAAGTACGGATCGAAAATAAAATATAAATATCCAAATTACTATAATTTGAGTTCTCTTGGTAAAACAAAACAGGGGATCCAAAATAAAATATAAATTTCGAAATTACAAAAAATTGAGTTCTTTTGCATAAAACCAATGTACATATCGAGAATAAAATATAAAAATCCAAATTACTAAAAATTGAGTTCTTTTTGTAAAACAAAAGTAGGGATCCAAAATAAAATATCAATTTCGAAATTACAAAAAATTGTGTTCTTTTGCATAGAACAAAAGTACGTATCGAGAATAAAATATAAATTTCAAAATTATGAAATATTGAGTTTCTTTTTTGCAAAACAAAACTACGAATGAAAAATAATATATCAATTTCGAAATTATTAAAAATTGAATTCTTTTTGTAAAACAAAAGTACGGATCGAAAATAAAATATAAATATACAAATTACTATAAATTGAGTTCTCCTTGTAAAATAAAAGTAGCGATCTAAAGTAAAATATAAAATTTCGAAATTACAAAAAATTGAGTTCTTTTGCATAAAACCAAAGTACATATCGAGAATAAACTATAAATTTCCAAATTACTAAAAATTGAGTTCTTTTTGTAAAACAAAAGTAGGGATCCAAAATAAAATATCAATTTCGAAATTACAAAAAATTGAGTTCTTTTGCATAGAACAAAAGTACGTATCGAGAATAAAATATAAATTTCAAAATTATGAAATATTGAGTTTCTTTTTTGTAAAACAAAACTACGAATGAAAAATAATATATCAATTTCGAAATTATTAAAAATTGAATTCTTTTGTAAAACAAAAGTACGGATCGAAAATAAAATATAAATATCCAAATTACTATAAATTGAGTTCTCTTGGTAAAACAAAAGCAGGGATCCAAAATAAAATATAAATTTCGAAATTACAAAAAATTGAGTTCTTTTGCATAAAACCCAAGTACATATCGAGAATAAAATATAAATATCCAAATTACTAAAAATTGAGTTCTTTTTGTAAAACAAAAGTAGGGATCCAAAATAAAATATCAATTTCGAAATTACAAAAAATTGAGTTCTTTTGCATAAAACCAAAGTACATATCGAGAATAAAATATAAATATCCAAATTACTAAAATTTGAGTTCTTTTTGTAAAACAAAAGTAGGGATCCAAAATAAAATATAAATTTTGAAATTACAAAAAATTGAGTTCATTGGCATAAAACCAATGTACATATCGAGAATAAAATATAAAAATCCAAATTACTAAAAATTGAGTTCTTTTTGTAAAACAAAAGTAGGGATCCAAAATAAAATATCAATTTCGAAATTACAAAAAATTGTGTTCTTTTGCATAGAACAATAGTACGTATCGAGAATAAAATATAAATTTCAAAATTATGAAATATTGAGTTTCTTTTTTGTAAAACAAAACACGAATGAAAAATAATATATCAATTTCGAAATTATTAAAAATTGAATTCTTTTCGTAAAACAAAAGTACTGGATCGAAAATAAAATATAAATATCCAAATTACTATAAATTGAGTTCTCCTTGTAAAATAAAAGTAGCGATCCAAAGTAAAATATAAAATTTCGAAATTACAAAAAATTGAGTTCTTTTGCATAAAACCAATGTACATATCGAGAATAAAATATAAAAATCCAAATTACTAAAAATTGAGTTCTTTTTGTAAAACAAAAGTCGGGATCCAAAATAAAATATCAATTTCGAAATTACAAAAAATTGAGTTCTTTTGCATAGAACAAAAGTATGTATCGAGAATAAAATATAAATTTCAAAATTATGAAATATTGAGTTTCTTTTTTGTAAAGCAAAACTACGAATGAAAAGTAATATATCAATTTCGAAATTATTAAAAATTGAATTCTTTTTGTAAAACAAAAGTACGGATCGAAAATAAAATATAAATATCCAAATTACTATAAATTGAGTTCTGTTGGTAAAACAAAACAGGGGATCCAAAATAAAATATAAATTTCGAAATTACAAAAAATTGAGTTCTTTTGCATAAAACCAATGTACATATCGAGAATAAAATATAAATATCCAAACTACTAAAAATTGAGTTCTTTTTGTAAAACAAAAGTAGGGATCCAAAATAAAATATCAATTTCGAAATTACAAAAAATTGTGTTCTTTTGCATAGAACAAAAGTACGTATCGAGAATAAAATATAAATTTCAAAATTATGAAATATTGAGTTTCTTTTTGCAAAACAAAACTACGAATGAAAAATAATATATCAATTTCGAAATTATTAAAAATTGAATTCTTTTTGTAAAACAAAAGTACGGATCGAAAATAAAATATAAATATCCAAATTACTATAAATTGAGTTCTCCTTGTAAAATAAAAGTAGCGATCCAGAATAGAATATAAAATTTCGAAATTACAAAAATTGAGTTCTTTTGCATAAAACCAAAGTACATATCGAGAATAAACTATAAATATCCAAATTACTAAAAATTGAGTTCTTTTTGTAAAACAAAAGTAGGGATCCAAAATAAAATATCAATTTCGAAATTACAAAAATTGAGTTCTTTTGCATAGAACAAAAGTACGTATCGAGAATAAAATATAAATTTCAAAATTATGAAATATTGAGTTTCTTTTTTGTAAAACAAAACTACGAATGAAAAATAATATATCAATTTCGAAATTATTAAAAATTGAATTCTTTTGTAAAACAAAAGTACGGATCGAAAATAAAATATAAATATCCAAATTACTATAAATTGAGTTCTCTTGGTAAAACAAAAGCAGGGATCCAAAATAAAATATAAATTTCGAAATTACAAAAAATTGAGTTCTTTTGCATAAAACCAATGTACATATCGAGAATAAAATATAAATATCCAAATTACTAAAAATTGAGTTCTTTTTGTAAAACAAAAGTAGGGATCCAAAATAAAATATCAATTTCGAAATTACAAAAAATTGTGTTCTTTTGCATAGAACAAAAGTACGTATCGAGAATAAAATATAAATTTCAAAATTATGAAATATTGAGTTTCTTTTTGCAAAACAAAACTACGAATGAAAAATAATATATCAATTTCGAAATTATTAAAAATTGAATTCTTTTGTAAAACAAAAGTACGGATCGAAAATAAAATATAAATATCCAAATTACTATAAATTGAGTTCTCCTTGTAAAATAAAAGTAGCGATCTAAAGTAAAATATAAAATTTCGAAATTACAAAAAATTGAGTTCTTTTGCATAAAACCAAAGTACATATCGAGAATAAACTATAAATTTCCAAATTACTAAAAATTGAGTTCTTTTGTAAAACAAAAGTAGGGATCCAAAATAAAATATCAATTTCGAAATTACAAAAATTGAGTTCTTTTGCATAGAACAAAAGTACGTATCGAGAATAAAATATAAATTTCAAAATTATGAAATATTGAGTTTCTTTTTGTAAAACAAAACTACGAATGAAAAATAATATATCAATTTCGAAATTATTAAAAATTGAATTCTTTTGTAAAACAAAAGTACTGGATCGAAAATAAAATATAAATATCCAAATTACTATAAATTGAGTTCTCTTGGTAAAACAAAACAGGGGATCCAAAATAAAATATAAATTTCGAAATTACAAAAAATTGAGTTCTTTTGCAGAATAAAATATAAAAATCCAAATTACTAAAAATTGAGTTCTTTTGTAAAACAAAAGTAGGGATCCAAAATAAAATATCAATTTCGAAATTACAAAAATTGAGTTCTTTTGCATAGAACAAAAGTACGTATCGAGAATAAAATATAAATTTCAAAATTATGAAATATTGAGTTTCTTTTTGTAAAACAAAACTACGAATGAAAAATAATATATCAATTTCGAAATTATTAAAAATTGAATTCTTTTGTAAAACAAAAGTACGGATCGAAAATAAAATATAAATATCCAAATTACTATAAATTGAGTTCTCTTGGTAAAACAAAACAGGGATCCAAAATAAAATATAAATTTCGAAATTACAAAAAATTGAGTTCTTTTGCAGAATAAAATATAAAAATCCAAATTACTAAAAATTCAGTTCTTTTTGTAAAACAAAAGTAGGGATCCAAAATAAAATATCAATTTCGAAATTACAAAAAATTGAGTTCTTTTGCATAAAACCAAAGTACATATTGAGAATAAAATATAAATATCCAACTTACAAAAATTTGAGTTCTTTTGTAAAACAAAAGTAGGGATCCAAAATAAAATATAAATTTCGAAATTACAAAAATTGAGTTCTTTTGCATAAAACCAATGTACATATCGAGAATAAAATATAAAAATCCAAATTACTAAAAATTGAGTTCTTTTGTACAACAAAAGTAGGGATCCAAAATAAAATATCAATTTCGAAATTACAAAAATTGTGTTCTTTTGCATAGAACAAAAGTACGTATCGAGAATAAAATATAAATTTCAAAATTATGAAATATTGAGTTTCTTTTTTGTAAAACAAAACTACGAATGAAAAATAATATATCAATTTCGAAATTATTAAAAATTGAATTCTTTCTGTAAAACAAAAGTACGGATCGAAAATAAAATATAAATATCCAAATTACTATAAATTGAGTTCTCCTTGTAAAATAAAAGTAGCGATCCAAAGTAAAATATAAAATTTCGAAATTACAAAAAATTGAGTTCTTTTGCATAAAACCAAAGTACATATCGAGAATAAACTATAAATTTCCAAATTACTAAAAATTGAGTTCTTTTTGTAAAACAAAAGTAGGGATCCAAAATAAAATATCAATTTCGAAATTACAAAAAATTGTGTTCTTTTGCATAGAACAAAAGTTCGTATCGAGAATAAAATATAAATTTCAAAATTATGAAATATTGAGTTTCTTTTTGTAAAACAAAACTACGAATGAAAAATAATATATCAATTTCGAAATTATTAAAAATTGAATTCTTTTTGTAAAACAAAAGTACTGGATCGAAAATAAAATATAAATATCCAAATTACTATAAATTGAGTTCTCTTGGTAAAACAAAACAGGGATCCAAAATAAAATATAAATTTCGAAATTACAAAAATTGAGTTCTTTTGCATAAAACCAATGTACATATCGAGAATAAAATATAAAAATCCAAATTACTAAAAATTGAGTTCTTTTTGTAAAACAAAAGTAGGGATCCAAAATAAAATATCAATTTCGAAATTACAAAAAATTGAGTTCTTTCGCATAAAACCAAAGTACATATCGAGAATAAAATATAAATATCCAACTTACTAAAATTTGAGTTCTTTTGTAAAACAAAAGTAGGGATCCAAAATAAAATATAAATTTCGAAATTACAAAAATTGAGTTCTTTTGCATAAAACCAATGTACATATCGAGAATAAAATATAAAAATCCAAATTACTAAAAATTGAGTTCTTTTGTAAAACAAAAGTAGGGATCCAAAATAAAATATCAATTTCGAAATTACAAAAATTGTGTTCTTTTGCATAGAACAAAAGTACGTATCGAGAATAAAATATAAATTTCAAAATTATGAAATATTGAGTTTCTTTTGTAAAACAAAACTACAAATGAAAAATAATATATCAATTTCGAAATTATTAAAAATTGAATTCTTTTCAGTAAAACAAAAGTACGGATCGAAAATAAAATATAAATATCCAAATTACTATAAATTGAGTTCTCCTTGTAAAATAAAAGTAGCGATCCAAAGTAAAATATAAAATTTCGAAATTACAAAAAATTGAGTTCTTTTGCATAAAACCAAAGTACATATCGAGAATAAACTATAAATTTCCAAATTACTAAAAATTGAGTTCTTTTTGTAAAACAAAAGTAGAGATCCAAAATAAAATATCAATTTCGAAATTACAAAATTGAGTTCTTTTGCATAGAACAAAAGTACGTATCGAGAATAAAATATAAATTTCAAAATTATGAAATATTGAGTTTCTTTTTGTAAAACAAAACTACGAATGAAAAATAATATATCAATTTCGAAATTATTAAAAATTGAATTCTTTTTGTAAAACAAAAGTACTGGATCGAAAATAAAATATAAATATCCAAATTACTATAAATTGAGTTCTCTTGGTAAAACAAAACAGAGGATCCAAAATAAAATATAAATTTTGAAATTACAAAAAATTGAGTTCTTTTGCGTAAAACCAATGTACATATCGAGAATAAAATATAAAAATCCAAATTACTAAAAATTGAGTTGTTTTTGTAAAACAAAAGTAGGGATCCAAAATAAAATATCAATTTCGAAATTACAAAAATTGAGTTCTTTTGCATAAAACCAAAGTACATATCGAGAATAAAATATAAATATCCAACTTACTAAAATTTGAGTTCTGTTTGTAAAACAAAAGTAGGGATCCAAAATAAAATATAAATTTCGAAATTACAAAAAATTGAGTTCTTTTGCATAAAACCAATGTACATATCGAGAATAAAATATAAAAATCCAAATTACTAAAAATTGAGTTCTTTTTGTAAAACAAAAGTAGGGATCCAAAATAAAATATCAATTTCGAAATTACAAAAATTGTGTTCTTTTGCATAGAACAAAAGTACGTATCGAGAATAAAATATAAATTTCAAAATTATGAAATATCGAGTTTCTTTTTGTAAAACAAAACTACAAATGAAAAATAATATATCAATTTCGAAATTATTAAAAATTGAATTCTTTCTGTAAAACAAAAGTACGGATCGAAAATAAAATATAAATATCCAAATTACTATAAATTGAGTTCTCCTTGTAAAATAAAAGTAGCGATCCAAAGTAAAATATAAAATTTCGAAATTACAGAAAATTGAGTTCTTTTGCATAAAACCAAAGTACATATCGAGAATAAACTATAAATTTCCAAATTACTAAAAATTGAGTTCTTTTTGTAAAACAAAAGTAGAGATCCAAAATAAAATATCAATTTCGAAATTACAAAAAATTGAGTTCTTTTGCATAGAACAAAAGTACGTATCGAGAATAAAATATAAATTTCAAAATTATGAAATATTGAGTTTCTTTTTTGTAAAACAAAACTACGAATGAAAAATAATATATCAATTTCGAAATTATTAAAAATTGAATTCTTTTTGTAAAACAAAAGTACGGATCGAAAATAAAATATAAATATCCAAATTACTATAAATTGAGTTCTCTTGGTAAAACAAAACAGGGGATCCAAAATAAAATATAAATTTCGAAATTACAAAAATTGAATTGTTTTGCATAAAACCAATGTACATATCGAGAATAAAATATAAATATCCAAATTACTAAAAATTGAGTTCTTTTGTAAAACAAAAGTAGGGATCCAAAATAAAATATCAATTTCAAAATTACAAAAAATTGTGTTCTTTTGCATAGAACAAAAGTACGTATCGAGAATAAAATATAAATTTCAAAATTATGAAATATTGAGTTTCTTTTTGCAAAACAAAACTACGAATGAAAAATAATATATCAATTTCGAAATTATTAAAAATTGAATTCTTTTGTAAAACAAAAGTACGGATCGAAAATAAAATATAAATATCCAAATTACTATAAATTGAGTTCTCCTTGCAAAATAAAAGTAGCGATCTAAAGTAAAATATAAAATTTCGAAATTACAAAAAATTGAGTTCTTTTGCATAAAACCAAAGTACATATCGAGAATAAACTATAAATTTCCAAATTACTAAAAATTGAGTTCTTTTTGTAAAACAAAAGTAGGGATCCAAAATAAAATATCAATTTCGAAATTACAAAAATTGAGTTCTTTTGCATAGAACAAAAGTACGTATCGAGAATAAAATATAAATTTCAAAATAATGAAATATTGAGTTTCTTTTTTGTAAAACAAAACTACGAATGAAAAATAATATATCAATTTCGAAATTATTAAAAATTGAATTCTTTTTGTAAAACAAAAGTACGGATCGAAAATAAAATATAAATATCCAAATTACTATAAATTGAGTTCTCTTGGTAAAACAAAACAGGGGATCCAAAATAAAATATAAATTTCGAAATTACAAAAAATTGAGTTGTTTTGCATAAAACCAATGTACATATCGAGAATAAAATATAAATATCCAAATTACTAAAAATTGAGTTCTTTTTGTAAAACAAAAGTAGGGATCCAAAATAAAATATCAATTTCAAAATTACAAAAAATTGTGTTCTTTTGCATAGAACAAAAGTACGTATCGAGAATAAAATATAAATTTCAAAATTATGAAATATTGAGTTTCTGTTTTGCAAAACAAAACTACGAATGAAAAATAATATATCAATTTCGAAATTATTAAAAATTGAATTCTTTTTGTAAAACAAAAGTACGGATCGAAAATAAAATATAAATATCCAAATTACTATAAATTGAGTTCTCCTTGCAAAATAAAAGTAGCGATCTAAAGTAAAATATAAAATTTCGAAATTACAAAAAATTGAGTTCTTTTGCATAAAACCAAAGTACATATCGAGAATAAACTATAAATTTCCAAATTACTAAAAATTGAGTTCTTTTTGTAAAACAAAAGTAGGGATCCAAAATAAAATATCAATTTCGAAATTACAAAAATTGAGTTCTTTGCATAGAACAAAAGTACGTATCGAGAATAAAATATAAATTTCAAAATTATGAAATATTGAGTTTCTTTTGTAAAACAAAACTACGAATGAAAAATAATATATCAATTTCGAAATTATTAAAAATTGAATTCTTTTTGTAAAACAAAAGTACGGATCGAAAATAAAATATAAATATCCAAATTACTATAAATTGAGTTCTCTTTGTAAAACAAAAGTAGGGATCCAAAATAAAATATAAATTTCGAAATTACAAAAAATTGAGTTCTTTTGCATAAAACCAATGTACATATCGAGAATAAAATATAAAAATCCAAATTACTAAAAATTGACTTCTTTTTGTAAAACAAAAGTAGGGATCCAAAATAAAATATCAATTTCGAAATTACAAAAAATTGTGTTGTTTTGCATAGAACAAAAGTACGTATCGAGAATAAAATATAAATTTCAAAATTATGAAATATTGAGTTTCTTTTTTGTAAAACAAAACTACGAATGAAAAATAATATATCAATTTCGAAATTATTAAAAATTGAATTCTTTTTGTAAAACAAAAGTACGGATCGAAAATAAAATATAAATATCCAAATTACTATAAATTGAGTTCTCCTTGCAAAATAAAAGTAGCGATCCAAAGTAAAATATAAAATTTCGAAATTACAAAAAATTGAGTTCTTTTGCATAAAACCAAAGTACATATCGAGAATAAATTATAAATTTCCAAATTACTAAAAATTGAGTTCTTTTGTAAAACAAAAGTAGGGATCCAAAATAAAATATCAATTTCGAAATTACAAAAAATTGAGTTCTTTTGCATAAAACCAAAGTACATATCGAGAATAAACTATAAATTTCCAAATTACTAAAAATTGAGTTCTTTTTGTAAAACAAAAGTAGGGATCCAAAATAAAATATCAATTTCGAAATTACAAAAAATTGTGTTCTTTTGCACAGAACAAAAGTACGTATCGAGAATAAAATATAAATTTCAAAATTATGAAATATTGAGTTTCTTTTTGTAAAACAAAACTACTGAATGAAAAATAATATATCAATTTCGAAATTATTAAAAATTGAATTCTTTTTGTAAAACAAAAGTACTGGATCGAAAATAAAATATAAATATCCAAATTACTATAAATTGAGTTCTCTTTGTAAAACAAAAGTAGGGATCCAAAATAAAATATCAATTTCGAAATTACAAAAAATTGAGTTCTTTTGCATAAAACCAAAGTACATATCGAGAATAAAATATAAATATCCAACTTACTAAAATTTGAGTTCTTTTGTAAAACAAAAGTAGGGATCCAAAATAAAATATAAATTTCGAAATTACAAAAATTGAGTTCTTTTGCATAAAACCAATGTACATATCGAGAATAAAATATAAAAATCCAAATTACTAAAAATTGAGTTCTTTTTGTAAAACAAAAGTAGGGATCCAAAATAAAATATCAATTTCGAAATTACAAAAAATTGTGTTCTTTTGCATAGAACAAAAGTACGTATCGAGAATAAAATATAAATTTCAAAATTATGAAATATTGAGTTTCTTTTTGTAAAACAAAACTACTGAATGAAAAATAATATATCAATTTCGAAATTATTAAAAATTGAATTCTTTTTGTAAAACAAAAGTACGGATCGAAAATAAAATATAAATATCCAAATTACTATAAATTGAGTTCTCCTTGTAAAATAAAAGTAGCGATCCAAAGTAAAATATAAAATTTCGAAATTACAAAAAATTGAGTTCTTTTGCATAAAACCAAAGTACATATCGAGAATAAACTATAAATTTCCAAATTACTAAAAATTGAGTTATTTTTGTAAAACAAAAGTAGGGATCCAAAATAAAATATCAATTTCGAAATTAGAAAAATTGAGTTCTTTTGCATAGAACAAAAGTACGTATCGAGAATGAAATATAAATTTCAAAATTATGAAATATTGAGTTTCTTTTTGTAAAACAAAACTACGAATGAAAAATAATATATCAATTTCGAAATTATTAAAAATTGAATTCTTTTGTAAAACAAAAGTACTGGATCGAAAATAAAATATAAATATCCAAATTACTATAAATTGAGTTCTCCTTGTAAAATAAAAGTAGCGATCCAAAGTAAAATATAAAATTTCGAAATTACAAAAATTGAGTTCTTTTGCATAAAACCAAAGTACATATCGAGAATAAACTATAAATTTCCAAATTACTAAAAATTGAGTTCTTTTTGTAAAACAAAACTACGAATGAAAAATAATATATCAATTTCGAAATTATTAAAAATTGAATTCTTTTTGTAAAACAAAAGTACGGATCGAAAATAAAATATAAATATCCAAATTACTATAAATTGAGTTCTCCTTGTAAAATAAAAGTAGCGATCCAAAGTAAAATATAAAATTTCGAAATTACAAAAAATTGAGTTCTTTTGCATAAAACCAAAGTACATATCGAGAATAAATTATAAATTTCCAAATTACTAAAAATTGAGTTATTTTTGTAAAACAAAAGTAGGGATCCAAAATAAAATATCAATTTCGAAATTACAAAAATTGAGTTCTTTTGCACGTAACAAAAGTACGTATCGAGAATAAAATATAAATTTCAAAATTATGAAATATTGAGTTTCTTTTTGTAAAACAAAACTACGAATGAAAAATAATATATCAATTTCGAAATTATTAAAAATTGAATTCTTTTGTAAAACAAAAGTACGGATCGAAAATAAAATATAAATATCCAAATTACTATAAATTGAGTTCTCTTGGTAAAACAAAACAGAGGATCCAAAATAAAATATAAAATTTCGAAATTACAAAAAATTGAGTTCTTTTGCATAAAACCAAAGTACATATCGAGAATAAATTATAAATTTCCAAATTACTAAAAATTGAGTTCTTTTGTAAAACAAAAGTAGGGATCCAAAATAAAATATCAATTTCGAAATTACAAAAAATTGAGTTCTTTTGCATAAAACCAAAGTACATATCGAGAATAAACTATAAATTTCCAAATTACTAAAATTGAGTTCTTTTGTAAAACAAAAGTAGGGATCCAAAATAAAATATCAATTTCGAAATTACAAAAAATTGAGTTCTTTTGCATAGAACAAAAGTACGTGATCGAGAATAAAATATAAATTTCAAAATTATGAAATATTGAGTTTCTTTTGTAAAACAAAACTACGAATGAAAAATAATATATCAATTTCGAAATTATTAAAAATTGAATTCTTTTGTAAAACAAAAGTACGGATCGAAAATAAAATATAAATATCCAAATTACTATAAATTGAGTTCTCTTGGTAAAACAAAAGAGGGGATCCAAAGTAAAATATAAATTTCGAAATTACAAAAAATTGAGTTCTTTTGCATAAAACCAATGTATATATCGAGAATAAAATATAAAAATCCAAATTACTAAAAATTGAGTTCTTTTTGTAAAACAAAAAAAGGGATCCAAAATAAAATATCAATTTCGAAATTACAAAAAATTGTGTTCTTTTGCATAGAACAAAAGTACTTATCGAGAATAAAATATAAATTTCAAAATTATGAAATATTGAGTTTCTTTTTTGTAAAACAAAACTACAAATGAAAAATAATATATCAATTTCGAAATTATTAAAAATTGAATTCTTTTTGTAAAACAAAAGTATGGATCGAAAATAAAATATAAATATCCAAATTACTATAAATTGAGTTCTCTTTCTAAAATAAAAGTACGGATCCAAAATTAAATATAAATTTCGAAATAGCAAAAAATTGAGTTCTTTTGCATAAAACCAAAGTACATATCAAGAATAAAATATAAATATCCAACTTACTAAAATTTGAGTTCTTTTTGTAAAACAAAAGTAGGGATCCAAAATAAAATATCAATTTCAAAATTACAAAAGTTGAGTTCTTTTGCATAGAACAAAAGTACGTATCGAGAATAAAATATAAATTTCAAAATTATGAAATATTGAGTTTCTTTTGCAAAACAAAACTACGAATGAAAAATAATATATCAATTTCGAAATTATTAAAAATTGAATTCTTCTTGTAAAACAAAAGTAGGGATCCAAAGTAAAATATAAAATTTCGAAATTACAAAAATTGAGTTCTTTTGCATAAAACCAAAGTACATATCGAGAATAAAATATAAATATCCAACTTACTAAAATTTGAGTTCTTTTGTAAAACAAAAGTAGGGATCCAAAATAAAATATCAATTTCGAAATTACAAAAGTTGAGTTCTTTTGCATAGAACAAAAGTACGTATCGAGAATAAAATATAAATTTCAAAATTATGAAATATTGAGTTTCTTTTTGCAAAACAAAACTACGAATGAAAAATAATATATCAATTTTGAAATTATTAAAAATTGAATTCTTCTTGTAAAACAAAAGTAGCGATCCAAAGTAAAATATAAAATTTTGAAATTACAAAAATTGAGTTCTTCCGCATAAAACCAAAGTACATATCGAGAATAAACTATAAATTTCCAAATTACTAAAAATTGAGTTGTTTTTGTAAAACAAAAGTAGGGATCCAAAATAAAATATCAATTTCGAAATTACAAAAAATTGTGTTCTTTTGCATAAAACCAATGTACATATCGAGAATAAAATATAAATATCCAAATTACTAAAAATTGAGTTCTTTTTGTAAAACAAAAGTAGGGATCCAAAATAAAATATCAATTTCGAAATTACAAAAAGTTGAGTTCTTTTGAATAGAACAAAAGTACGTATCGAGAATAAAATATAAATTTCAAAATTATGAATTATTGAGTTTCTTTTTTGTAAAACAAAACTACGAATGAAAAATAATATATCAATTTCGAAATTATTAAAAATTGAATTCTTTTTGTAAAACAAAAGTATGGATCGAAAATAAAATATAAATATCCAAATTACTATAAATTGAGTTCTCTTTGTAAAATAAAAGTACGGATCCAAAATAAAATATAAATTTCGAAATTACAAAAAATTGAGTTCTTTTGCATAAAACCAAAGTACATATCGAGAATAAAATATAAATATCCAACTTACTAAAATTTGAGTTCTTTTGTAAAACAAAAGTAGGGATCCAAAATAAAATATCAATTTCGAAATTACAAAAAGTTGAGTTCTTTTGCATAGAACAAAAGTACGTGATCGAGAATAAAATATAAATTTCAAAATTATGAAATATTGAGTTTCTTTTTGCAAAACAAAACTACGAATGAAAAATAATATATCAATTTTGAAATTATTAAAAATTGAATTCTTCTTGTAAAACAAAAGTAGCGATCCAAAGTAAAATATAAAATTTTGAAATTACAAAAAATTGAGTTCTTCTCGCATAAAACCAAAGTACATATCGAGAATAAACTATAAATTTCCAAATTACTAAAAATTGAGTTGTTTTTGTAAAACAAAAGTAGGGATCCAAAATAAAATATCAATTTCGAAATTACAAAAAATTGTGTTCTTTTGCATAAAACCAATGTACATATCGAGAATAAAATATAAATATCCAAATTACTAAAAATTGAGTTCTTTTTGTAAAACAAAAGTAGGGATCCAAAATAAAATATCAATTTCGAAATTACAAAAGTTGAGTTCTTTTGCATAGAACAAAAGTACGTATCGAGAATAAAATATAAATTTCAAAATTATGAAATATTGAGTTTCTTTTTGCAAAACAAAACTACGAATGAAAAATAATATATCAATTTCGAAATTATTAAAAATTGAATTCTTTTGTAAAACAAAAGTACTGGATCGAAAATAAAATATAAAATATCCAAATTACTAAAAATTGAGTTATTTTTGTAAAACAAAAGTAGGGATCCAAAATAAAATATCAATTTCGAAATTACAAAAAGTTGAGTTCTTTTGAATAGAACAAAAGTACATATCGAGAATAAAATATAAATTTCAAAATTATGAATTATTGAGTTTCTTTTTTGTAAAATAAAATATCAATTTCGAAATTACAAACAATTGTGTTCTTTTGCATAGAAAAAAAGTACGTATCGAGAATAAAATATAAATTTCAAAATTATGAAATATTGAGTTTCTTTTTTGTAAAACAAAACTACGAATGAAAAATAATATATCAATTTCGAAATTATTAAAAATTGAATTCTTTTGTAAAACAAAAGTACTGGATCGAAAATAAAATATAAATATCCAAATTACTAAAAATTGAGTTATTTTTGTAAAACAAAAGTAGGGATCCAAAATAAAATATCAATTTCGAAATTACAAAAAGTTGAGTTCTTTTGAATAGAACAAAAGTACATATCGAGAATAAAATATAAATTTCAAAATTATGAATTATTGAGTTTCTTTTTTGTAAAACAAAACTACGAATGAAAAATAATATATCAATTTCGAAATTATTAAAAATTGAATTCTTTTTGTAAAACAAAAGTATGGATCGAAAATAAAATATAAATATCCAAATTACTATAAATTGAGTTCTCTTTGTAAAATAAAAGTACGGATCCAAAATAAAATATAAATTTCGAAATTACAAAAAATTGAGTTCTTTTGCATAAAACCAAAGTACATATCGAGAATAAAATATAAATATCCAACTTACTAAAATTTGAGTTCTTTTGTAAAACAAAAGTAGGGATCCAAAATAAAATATCAATATCGAAATTACAAAAAATTGACTTCTTTTGCATAAAACCAATGTATATATCGAGAATAAAATATAAATATCCAAATTACTAAAAATTGAGTTCTTTTTGTAAAACAAAAGTAGGGATCCAAAATAAAATATCAATTTCGAAATTCCAAAAAGTTGAGTTCTTTTGCATAGAACAAAAGTACGTATCGAGAATAAAATATAAATTTCAAAATTATGAAATATTGAGTTTATTTTTTGCAAAACAAAACTACGAATGAAAAATAATATATCAATTTCGAAATTATTAAAAATTGAATTCTTTTCGTAAAGCAAAAGTACGGATCGAAAATAAAATATAAATATCCAAATTACTATAAATTGAGTTCTCCTTGTTAAATAAAAGTAGCGATCCAAAGTAAAATATAAAATTTCGAAATTACAAAAAATTGAGTTCTTTTGCATAAAACCAAGGTACATATCGAGAATAAACTATAAATTTCCAAATTACTAAAAATTGAGTTCTTTTTGTAAAACAAAAGTAGGGATCCAAAATAAAATATCAATTTCGAAATTACAAAAATTGAGTTCTTTTGCATAGAACAAAAGTACGTATCGAGAATAAAATATAAATTTCAAAATTATGAAATATTGAGTTTCTTTTTGTAAAACAAAACTACGAATGAAAAATAATATATCAATTTCGAAATTATTAAAAATTGAATTCTTTTGTAAAACAAAAGTACTGGATCGAAAATAAAATATAAATATCCAAATTACTATAAATTGAGTTCTCTTGGTAAAACAAAAGAGGGATCCAAAATAAAATACAAATTTCGAAATTACAAAAATTGAGTTCTTTTGCACAAAACCAATGTACATATCGAGAATAAAATATAAAAATCCAAATTACTAAAATTGAGTTCTTTTGTAAAACAAAAGTTGGGATCCAAAATAAAATATCAATTTCGAAATTACAAAAATTGTGTTCTTTTGCATAGAACAAAAGTACGTATCGAGAATAAAATATAAATTTCAAAATTATGAAATATTGAGTTTCTTTTTGTAAAACAAAACTACGAATGAAAAATAATATATCAATTTCGAAATTATTAAAAATTGAATTCTTTTGTAAAACAAAATTACGGATCGAAAATAAAATATAAATATCCAAATTACTATAAATTGAGTTCTCTTGGTAAAACAAAAGAGGGATCCAAAATAAAATACAAATTTCGAAATTACAAAAAATTGAGTTCTTTTGCACAAAACCAATGTACATATCGAGAATAAAATATAAAAATCCAAATTACTAAAAATTGAGTTCTTTTTGTAAAACAAAAGTTGGGATCCAAAATAAAATATCAATTTCGAAATTACAAAAAATTGTGTTCTTTTGCATAGAACAAAAGTACGTATCGAGAATAAAATATAAATTTCAAAATTATGAAATATTGAGTTTCTTTTTGTAAAACAAAACTACGAATGAAAAATAATATATCAATTTCGAAATTATTAAAAATTGAATTCTTTTGTAAAACAAAAGTATGGATCGAAAATAAAATATAAATATCCAAATTACTAAAAATTGAGTTATTTTTGTAAAACAAAAGTAGGGATCCAAAATAAAATATCAATTTCGAAATTACAAAAAATTGAGTTCTTTTGCATAAAACCAATGTACATATCGAGAATAAAATATAAAAATCCAAATTACTAAAAATTGAGTTCTTTTTGTAAAACAAAAGTAGGGATCCAAAATAAAATATCAATTTCGAAATTACAAAAAATTGTGTTCTTTTGCATAGAACAAAAGTACGTATCGAGAATAAAATATAAATTTCAAAATTATGAAATATTGAGTTTCTTTTTGTAAAACAAAACTACGAATGAAAAATAATATATCAATTTCGAAATTATTAAAAATTGAATTCTTTTTGTAAAACAAAAGTACGGATCGAAAATAAAATATAAATATGCAAATTACTATAAATTGAGTTCTCTTGGTAAAACAAAAGAGGGATCCAAAATAAAATATAAATTTCGAAATTACAAAAAATTGAGTTCTTTTGCACAAAACCAATGTACATATCGAGAATAAAATATAAAAATCCAAATTACTAAAAATTGAGTTCTTTTGTAAAACAAAAGTTGGGATCCAAAATAAAATATCAAGTTCGAAATTACAAAAAATTGTGTTCTTTTGCATAGAACAAAAGTACGTATCGAGAATAAAATATAAATTTCAAAATTATGAAATATTGAGTTTCTTTTTTGTAAAACAAAACTACGAATGAAAAATAATATATCAATTTCGAAATTATTAAAAATTGAATTCTTTTGGTAAAACAAAAGTACGGATCGAAAATAAAATATAAGTATCCAAATTACTATAAATTGAGTTCTCTTTGTGAAACAAAAGTAGGGATCCAAAATAAAATATCAATTTCGAAATTACAAAAAATTGAGTTCTTTTGCATAAAACCAATGTACATATCGAGAATAAAATATAAAAATCCAAATTACTAAAAATTGAGTTCTTTTTTAAAACAAAAGTAGGGATCCAAAATAAAATATCAATTTCGAAATTACAAAAATTGTGTTCTTTTGCATAGAACAAAAGTACGTCTCGAGAATAAAATATAAATTTCAAAATTATGAAATATTGAGTTTCGCTTTTGTAAAACAAAACTACGAATGAAAAATAATATATCAATTTCGAAATTATTAAAAATTGAATTCTTTTGTAAAACAAAAGTACGGATCGAAAATAAAATATAAATATTCAAATTACTATAAATTGAGTTCTCTTGGTAAAACAAAAGAGGGGATCCAAAATAAAATATAAATTTCGAAATTACAAAAAATTGAGTTCTTTTGCATAAAACCAATGTACATATCGAGAATAAAATATAAAAATCCAAATTACTAAAAATTGAGTTCTTTTTGTAAACCAAAAGTAGGGATCCAAAATAAAATATCAATTTCGAAATTACAAAAATTGTGTTCTTTTGCATAGAACAAAAGTACGTATCGAGAATAAAATATAAATTTCAAAATTATGAAATATTGAGTTTCTTTTTGTAAAACAAAACTACGAATGAAAAATAATATATCAATTTCGAAATTATTAAAAATTGAATTCTTTTTGTAAAACAAAAGTACGGATCGAAAATAAAATATAAATATCCAAATTACTATAAATTGAGTTCTCTTTGTAAAATAAAAGTACGGATCCAAAATAAAATATAAATATCCAAATTACTATAAATTGAGTTCTCTTGGTAAAACAAAAGAGGGGATCCAAAATAAAATATAAATTTCGAAATCACAAAAAATTGAGTTCTTTTGCATAAAACCAATGTACATATCGAGAATAAAATATAAAAATCCAAATTACTAAAAATTGAGTTCTTTTTGTAAAACAAAAGTAGGGATCCAAAATAAAATATCAGTTTCGAAATTACAAAAAATTGTGTTCTTTTGCATAGAACAAAAGTACGTATCGAGAATAAAATATAAATTTCAAAATTATGAAATATTGAGTTTCTTTTTGTAAAACAAAACTACGAATGAAAAATAATATATCAATTTCGAAATTATTAAAAATTGAATTCTTTTGTAAAACAAAAGTACTGGATCGAAAATAAAATATAAATATCCAAATTACTATAAATTGAGTTCTCTTGGTAAAACAAAAGAGGGGATCCAAAATAAAATATAAATTTCGAAATTACAAAAAATTGAGTTCTTTTGCATAAAACCAATGTACATATCGAGAATAAAATATAAAAATCCAAATTACTAAAAATTGAGTTCTTTTTGTAAAACAAAAGTAGGGATCCAAAATAAAATATCAATTTCGAAATTACAAAAAATTGTGTTCTTTTGCATAGAACAAAAGTACGTATCGAGAATAAAATATAAATTTCAAAATTATGAAATATTGAGTTTCTTTTTGTAAAACAAAACTACGAATGAAAAATAATATATCAATTTCGAAATTATTAAAAATTGAATTCTTTTTGTAAAACCAAAGTACGGATCGAAAATAAAATATAAATATCCAAATTACTATAAATTGAGTTCTCCTTGTAAAATAAAAGTAGCGATCCAAAGTAAAATATAAAATTTCGAAATTACAAAAAATTGAGTTCTTTTGCATAAAACCAAAGTACATATCGAGAATAAACTATAAATTCCAAAATTACTAAAAATTGAGTTCTTTTGTAAAACAAAAGTAGGGATCCAAAATAAAATATCAATTTCGAAATTACAAAAGTTGAGTTCTTTTGCATAGAACAAAAGTACGTATCGAGAATAAAATATAAATTTCAAAATTATGAAATATTGAGTTTCTTTTTTGTAAAACAAAACTACGAATGAAAAATAATATATCAATTTCGAAATTATTAAAAATTGAATTCTTTTGTAAAACAAAAGTACTGGATCGAAAATAAAATATAAATATCCAAATTACTATAAATTGAGTTCTCTTTGTAAAATAAAAGTACGGATCCAAAATAAAATATAAATTTCGAAATTACAAAAATTGAGTTCTTTTGCATAAAACCAAAGTACATATCAAGAATAAAATATAAATATCCAACTTACTAAAATTTGAGTTCTTTTTGTAAAACAAAAGTAGGGATCCAAAATAAAATATCAATTTCGAAATTACAAAAAATTGAGTTCTTTTGCATAAAACCAAAGTACATATCAAGAATAAAATATAAATATCCAACTTACTAAAATTTGAGTTCTTTTTGTAAAACAAAAGTAGGGATCAAAAATAAAATATCAATTTCGAAATTACAAAAAGTTGAGTTCTTTTGCATAGAACAAAAGTACGTATCGAGAATAAAATATAAATTTCAAAATTATGAAATATTGAGTTTCTTTTTTGTAAAACAAAACTACGAATGAAAAATAATATATCAATTTCGAAATTATTAAAAATTGAATTCTTTTTGTAAAACAAAAGTACGGATCGAAAATAAAATATAAATATCTAAATTACTATAAATTGAGTTCTCTTTGTAAAATAAAAGTATGGATCCAAAATAAAATATAAATTTCGAAATTAAAAAAAATTGAGTTCTTTTGCATAAAACCAATGTACATATCGAGAATAAAATATAAAAATCCAAATTACTAAAAATTGAGTTCTTTTGTAAAACAAAAGTAGGGATCCAAAATAAAATATCAATTTCGAAATTACAAAAAGTTGAGTTCTTTTGCATAGAACAAAAGTACGTATCGAGAATAAAATATAAATTTCAAAATTATGAAATATTGAGTTTCTTTTTGCAAAACAAAACTACGAATGAAAAATAATATATCAATTTCGAAATTATTAAAAATTGAATTCTTTTTGTAAAACAAAAGTACGGATCGAAAATAAAATATAAATATCCAAATTACTATAAATTGAGTTCTCCTTGTAAAATAAAAGTAGCGATCCAAAGTAAAATATAAAATTTCGAAATTACAAAAAAATGAGTTCTTTTGCATAAAACCAATGTACATATCGAGAATAAACTATACATTTCCAAATTACTAAAAATTGAGTTCTTTTGTAAAACAAAAGTAGGGATCCAAAATAAAATATCAATTTCGAAATTACAAAAATTGAGTTCTTTTGCATAGAACAAAAGGACGTATCGAGAATAAAATATAAATTTCAAAATTATGAGATATTGAGTTTCTTTTGTAAAACAAAACTACGAATGAAAAATAATATATCAATGTCGAAATTATTAAAAATTGAATTCTTTTTGTAAAACAAAAGTACTGGATCGAAAATAAAATATAAATATCCAAATTACTATAAATTGAGTTCTCTTTGTAAAATAAAAGTACGGATCCAAAATAAAATATAAATTTCGAAATTACAAAAAATTGAGTTCTTTTGCATAAAACCAAAGTACATATCGAGAATAAACTATAAATTTCCAAATTACTAAAAATTGAGTTCTTTTTGTAAAACAAAAGTAGGGATCCAAAATAAAATATCAATTCGAAATTACAAAAATTGAGTTCTTTTGCATAGAACAAAAGTACGTATCGAGAATAAAATATAAATTTCAAAATTATGAAATATTGAGTTTCTTTTTGTAAAACAAAACTACGAATGAAAAATAATATATCAATTTCGAAATTATTAAAAATTGAATTCTTTTGTAAAACAAAAGTACTGGATCGAAAATAAAATATAAATATCCAAATTAATATAAATTGAGTTCTCCTTGTAAAATAAAAGTATGGATCCAAAATAAAATATAAATTTCGAAATTACAAAAAATTGAGTTCTTTTGCATAAAACCAAAGTACATATCGAGAATAAAATATAAATATCCAACTTACTAAAATTCGAGTTCTTTTTGTAAAACAAAAGTAGGGATCCAAAATAAAATATCAATTTCGAAATTACAAAAAATTGAGTTCTTTTGCATAAAACCAATGTACATATCGAGAATAAAATATAAAAATCCAAATTACTAAAAATTGAGTTCTTTTTGTAAAACAAAAGTAGGGATCCAAAATAAAATATCAATTTCGAAATTACAAAAAATTGTGTTCTTTTGCATAGAACAAAAGTACGTATCGAGAATAAAATATAAATTTCAAAATTATGAAATATTGAGTTTCTTTTTGTAAAACAAAACTACGAATGAAAAATAATATATCAATTTCGAAATTATTAAAAATTGAATTCTTTTGTAAAACAAAAGTACGGATCGAAAATAAAATATAAATATCCAAATTACTATAAATTGAGTTCTCTTTGTAAAATAAAAGTACGGATCCAAAATAAAATATAAATTTCGAAATTACAAAAAATTGAGTTCTTTTGCATAAAACCAAAGTACATATCGAGAATAAAATATAAATATCCAACTTACTAAAATTCGAGTTCTTTTGTAAAACAAAAGTAGGGATCCAAAATAAAATATCAATTTCGAAATTACAAAAAATTGAGTTCTTTTGCATAAAACCAATGTACATATCGAGAATAAAATATAAAAATCCAAATTACTAAAAATTGGGTTCTTTTTGTAAAACAAAAGTAGGGATCCAAAATAAAATATCAATTTCGAAATTACAAAAAATTGTGTTCTTTTGCATAGAACAAAAGTACGTATCGAGAATAAAATATAAATTTCAAAATTATGAAATATTGAGTTTCTTTTTTGTAAAACAAAACTACGAATGAAAAATAATATATCAATTTCGAAATTATTAAAAATTGAATTCTTTTGTAAAACAAAAGTACGGATCGAAAATAAAATATAAATATCCAAATTACTATAAATTGAGTTCTCTTTGTAAAATAAAAATACGGATCCAAAATAAAATATAAAATTCGAAATTACAAAAAATTGAGTTCTTTTGCATAAAACCAAAGTACATATCGAGAATAAAATATAAATATCCAACTTACTAAAATTTGAGTTCTTTTTGTAAAACAAAAGTAGGGATCCAAAATAAAATACCAATTTCGAAATTACAAAAAATTGAGTTCTTTTGCATAAAACCAATGTACATATCGAGAATAAAATATAAATATCCAAATTACTAAAAATTGAGTTCTTTTGTAAAAGAAAAGTAGGGATCCAAAATAAAATATCAATTTCGAAATTACAAAAAGTTGAGTTCTTTTGCATAGAACAAAAGTACGTATCGAGAATAAAATATAAATTTCAAAATTATGAAATATTGAGTTTCTTTTTGCAAAACAAAACTACGAATGAAAAATAATATATCAATTTCGAAATTATTAAAAATTGAATTCTTTTGTAAAACAAAAGTACGGATCGAAAATAAAATATAAATATCCAAATTACTATAAATTGAGTTCTCCTTGTTAAATAAAAGTAGCGATCCAAGGTAAAATATAAAATTTCGAAATTACAAAAAATTGAGTTCTTTTGCATAAAACCAAAGTACATATCGAGAATAAAATATAAATATCCAACTTACTAAAATTTGAGTTCTTTTTGTAAAACAAAAGTAGGGATCCAAAATAAAATACCAATTTCGAAATTACAAAAAATTGAGTTCTTTTGCATAAAACCAATGTACATATCGAGAATAAAATATAAATATCCAAATTACTAAAAATTGAGTTCTTTTGTAAAAGAAAAGTAGGGATCCAAAATAAAATATCAATTTCGAAATTACAAAAGTTGAGTTCTTTTGCATAGAACAAAAGTACGTATCGAGAATAAAATATAAATTTCAAAATTATGAAATATTGAGTTTCTTTTTTGCAAAACAAAACTACGAATGAAAAATAATATATCAATTTGGAAATTATTAAAAATTGAATTCTTTTTGTAAAAGAAAAGTACTGGATCGAAAATAAAATATAAATATCCAAATTACTATAAATTGAGTTCTCCTTGTTAAATAAAAGTAGCGATCCAAAGTAAAATTTAAAATTTCGAAATTACAAACAATTGAGTTCTTTTGCATAAAACCAAAGTACATATCGAGAATAAACTATAAATTTCCAAATTACTAAAAATTGAGTTCTTTTTGTAAAACAAAAGTAGGGATCCAAAATAAAATATCAATTTCAAAATTACAAAAAATTGAGTTCTTTTGCATAAAACCAATGTACATATCGAGAATAAAATATAAATATCCAAATTACTAAAAATTGAGTTCTTTTTGTAAAACAAAAGTAGGGATCCAAAATAAAATATCAATTTCGAAATTACAAAAAATTGTGTTCTTTTGCATAGAACAAAAGTACGTATCGAGAATAAAATATAAATTTCAAAATTATGAAATATTGAGTTTCTTTTTGTAAAACAAAACTACGAATGAAAAATAATATATCAATTTCGAAATTATTAAAAATTGAATTCTTTTGTAAAACAAAAGTACGGATCGAAAATAAAATATAAATATCCAAATTACTATAAATTGAGTTCTCTTGGAAAAAGAAAAGAGGGATCCAAAATAAAATATAAATTTCAAAATTACAAAAAATTGAGTTCTTTTGCATAAAACCAATGTACATATCGAGAATAAAATATAAAAATCCAAATTACTAAAAATTGAGTTCTTTTTCTAAAACAAAAGTAGGGATCCAAAATAAAATATCAATTTCGAAATTACAAAAATTGTGTTCTTTTGCATAGAACAAAAGTACGTATCGAGAATAAAATATAAATTTCAAAATTATGAAATATTGAGTTTCTTTTTGTAAAACAAAACTACGAATGAAAAATAATATATCAATTTCGAAATTATTAAAAATTGAATTCTTTTGTAAAACAAAAGTACGGATCGAAAATAAAATATAAATATCCAAATTACTATAAATTGAGTTCTCTTGGTAAAACAAAAGAGGGATCCAAAATAAAATATAAATTTCAAAATTGCAAAAAATTGAGTTCTTTTGCATAAAACCAATGTACATATCGAGAATAAAATATAAAAATCCAAATTACTAAAAATTGAGTTCTTTTGTAAAACAAAAGTAGGGATCCAAAATAAAATATCAATTTCGAAATTACAAAAATTGTGTTCTTTTGCATAGAACAAAAGTACGTATCGAGAATAAAATATAAATTTCAAAATTATGAAATATTGAGTTTCTTTTTGTAAAACAAAACTACGAATGAAAAATAATATATCAATTTCGAAATTATTAAAAATTGAATTCTTTTTGTAAAACAAAAGTACGGATCGAAAATAAAATATAAATATCCAAATTACTATAAATTGAGTTCTCTTGGTAAAACAAAAGAGGGATCCAAAATAAAATATAAATTTCAAAATTACAAAAAATTGAGTTCTTTTGCATAAAACCAATGTACATATCGAGAATAAAATATAAAAATCCAAATTACTAAAAATTGAGTTCTTTTTGTAAAACAAAAGTAGGGATCCAAAATAAAATATCAATTTCGAAATTACAAAAAATTGTGTTCTTTTGCATAGAACAAAAGTACGTATCGAGAATAAAATATAAATTTCAAAATTATGAAATATTGAGTTTCTTTTTGTAAAACAAAACTACGAATGAAAAATAATATATCAATTTCGAAATTATTAAAAATTGAATTCTTTTGTAAAACAAAAGTACGGATCGAAAATAAAATATAAATATCCAAATTACTATAAATTGAGTTCTCTTGGAAAAACAAAAGAGGGATCCAAAATAAAATATAAATTTCAAAATTACAAAAAATTGAGTTCTTTTGCATAAAACCAATGTACATATCGAGAATAAAATATAAAAATCCAAATTACTAAAAATTGAGTTCTTTTTGTAAAACAAAAGTAGGGATCCAAAATAAAATATCAATTTCGAAATTACAAAAAATTGTGTTCTTTTGCATAGAACAAAAGTACGTATCGAGAATAAAATATAAATTTCAAAATTATGAAATATTGAGTTTCTTTTTGTAAAACAAAACTACGAATGCAAAATAATATATCAATTTCGAAATTATTAAAAATTGAATTCTTTTTGTAAAACAAAAGTACTGGATCGAAAATAAAATATAAATATCCAAATTACTATAAATTGAGTTCTCTTGGAAAAAGAAAGAGGGGATCCAAAATAAAATATAAATTTCAAAATTACAAAAAATTGAGTTCTTTTGCATAAAACCAATGTACATATCGAGAATAAAATATAAAAATCCAAATTACTAAAAATTGAGTTCTTTTTGTAAAACAAAAGTAGGGATCCAAAATAAAATATCAATTTCGAAATTACAAAAAATTGTGTTCTTTTGCATAGAACAAAAGTACGTATCGAGAATAAAATATAAATTTCAAAATTATGAAATATTGAGTTTCTTTTTGTAAAACAAAACTACGAATGAAAAATAATATATCAATTTCGAAATTATTAAAAATTGAATTCTTTTGTAAAACAAAAGTACGGATCGAAAATAAAATATAAATATCCAAATTACTATAAATTGAGTTCTCTTGGTAAAACAAAAGAGGGGATCCAAAATAAAATATAAATTTCAAAATTGCAAAAAATTGAGTTCTTTTGCATAAAACCAATGTACATATCGAGAATAAAATATAAAAATCCAAATTACTAAAAATTGAGTTCTTTTGTAAAACAAAAGTAGGGATCCAAAATAAAATATCAATTTCGAAATTACAAAAATTGTGTTCTTTTGCATAGAACAAAAGTACGTATCGAGAATAAAATATAAATTTCAAAATTATGAAATATTGAGTTTCTTTTTGTAAAACAAAACTACGAATGAAAAATAATATATCAATTTCGAAATTATTAAAAATTGAATTCTTTTTGTAAAACAAAAGTACGGATCGAAAATAAAATATAAATATCCAAATTACTATAAATTGAGTTCTCTTGGTAAAACAAAAGAGGGATCCAAAATAAAATATAAATTTCAAAATTACAAAAAATTGAGTTCTTTTGCATAAAACCAATGTACATATCGAGAATAAAATATAAAAATCCAAATTACTAAAAATTGAGTTCTTTTGTAAAACAAAAGTAGGGATCCAAAATAAAATATCAATTTCGAAATTACAAAAATTGTGTTCTTTTGCATAGAACAAAAGTACGTATCGAGAATAAAATATAAATTTCAAAATTATGAAATATTGAGTTTCTTTTTGTAAAACAAAACTACGAATGAAAAATAATATATCAATTTCGAAATTATTAAAAATTGAATTCTTTTTGTAAAACAAAAGTACTGGATCGAAAATAAAATATAAATATCCAAATTACTATAAATTGAGTTCTCTTGGTAAAACAAAAGAGGGATCCAAAATAAAATATAAATTTCAAAATTGCAAAAAATTGAGTTCTTTTGCATAAAACCAATGTACATATCGAGAATAAAATATAAAAATCCAAATTACTAAAAATTGAGTTCTTTTTGTAAAACAAAAGTAGGGATCCAAAATAAAATATCAATTTCGAAATTACAAAAAATTGTGTTCTTTTGCATAGAACAAAAGTACGTATCGAGAATAAAATATAAATTTCAAAATTATGAAATATTGAGTTTCTTTTTGTAAAACAAAACTACGAATGAAAAATAATATATCAATTTCGAAATTATTAAAAATTGAATTCTTTTTGTAAAACAAAAGTACGGATCGAAAATAAAATATAAATATCCAAATTACTATAAATTGAGTTCTCTTGGAAAAAGAAAAGAGGGGATCCAAAATAAAATATAAATTTCAAAATTACAAAAAATTGAGTTCTTTTGCATAAAACCAATGTACATATCGAGAATAAAATATAAAAATCCAAATTACTAAAAATTGAGTTCTTTTGTAAAACAAAAGTAGGGATCCAAAATAAAATATCAATTTCGAAATTACAAAAATTGTGTTCTTTTGCATAGAACAAAAGTACGTATCGAGAATAAAATATAAATTTCAAAATTATGAAATATTGAGTTTCTTTTTGTAAAACAAAACTACGAATGCAAAATAATATATCAATTTCGAAATTATTAAAAATTGAATTCTTTTGTAAAACAAAAGTACTGGATCGAAAATAAAATATAAATATCCAAATTACTATAAATTGAGTTCTCTTGGTAAAACAAAAGAGGGGATCCAAAATAAAATATAAATTTCAAAATTGCAAAAAATTGAGTTCTTTTGCATAAAACCAATGTACATATCGAGAATAAAATATAAAAATCCAAATTACTAAAAATTGAGTTCTTTTGTAAAACAAAAGTAGGGATCCAAAATAAAATATCAATTTCGAAATTACAAAAAATTGTGTTCTTTTGCATAGAACAAAAGTACGTATCGAGAATAAAATATAAATTTCAAAATTATGAAATATTGAGTTTCTTTTTGTAAAACAAAACTACGAATGAAAAATAATATATCAATTTCGAAATTATTAAAAATTGAATTCTTTTTGTAAAACAAAAGTACGGATCGAAAATAAAATATAAATATCCAAATTACTATAAATTGAGTTCTCTTGGTAAAACAAAGAGGGATCCAAAATAAAATATAAATTTCAAAATTACAAAAAATTGAGTTCTTTTGCATAAAACCAATGTACATATCGAGAATAAAATATAAAAATCCAAATTACTAAAAATTGAGTTCTTTTGTAAAACAAAAGTAGGGATCCAAAATAAAATATCAATTTCGAAATTACAAAAAATTGTGTTCTTTTGCATAGAACAAAAGTACGTATCGAGAATAAAATATAAATTTCAAAATTATGAAATATTGAGTTTCTTTTTGTAAAACAAAACTACGAATGAAAAATAATATATCAATTTCGAAATTATTAAAAATTGAATTCTTTTTGTAAAACAAAAGTACTGGATCGAAAATAAAATATAAATATCCAAATTACTATAAATTGAGTTCTCTTGGTAAAACAAAAGAGGGATCCAAAATAAAATATAAATTTCAAAATTACAAAAATTGAGTTCTTTTGCATAAAACCAATGTACATATCGAGAATAAAATATAAAAATCCAAATTACTAAAAATTGAGTTCTTTTGTAAAACAAAAGTAGGGATCCAAAATAAAATATCAATTTCGAAATTACAAAAATTGTGTTCTTTTGCATAGAACAAAAGTACGTATCGAGAATAAAATATAAATTTCAAAATTATGAAATATTGAGTTTCTTTTTTGTAAAACAAAACTACGAATGAAAAATAATATATCAATTTCGAAATTATTAAAAATTGAATTCTTTTGTAAAACAAAAGTACGGATCGAAAATAAAATATAAATATCCAAATTACTATAAATTGAGTTCTCTTGGTAAAACAAAAGAGGGGATCCAAAATAAAATATAAATTTCGAAATTACAAAAAATTGAGTTGTTTTGCATAAAACCAATGTACATATCGAGACTAAAATATAAAAATCCAAATTACTAAAAATTGAGTTCTTTTTATAAAACAAAAGTAGGGATCCAAAATAAAATATCAATTTCGAAATTACAAAAAATTGTGTTCTTTTGCATAGAACAAAAGTACGTATCGAGAATAAAATATAAATTTCAAAATTATGAAATATTGAGTTTCTTTTGTAAAACAAAACTACGAATGAAAAATAATATATCAATTTCGAAATTATTAAAAATTGAATTCTTTTTGTAAAACAAAAGTACGGATCGAAAATAAAATATAAATATCCAAATTACTATAAATTGAGTTCTCTTGGTAAAACAAAAGAGGGGATCCAAAATAAAATATCAATTTCGAAATTACAAAAAATTGAGTTCTTTTGCATAAAAGCAATGTACATATCGAGAATAAAATATAAAAATCCAAATTACTAAAAATTGAGTTCTTTTTGTAAAACAAAAGTAGGGATCCAAAATAAAATATCAATTTCGAAATTACAAAAAATTGTGTTCTTTTGCATAGAACAAAAGTACGTATCGAGAATAAAATATAAATTTCAAAATTATGAAATATTGAGTTTCTTTTTGTAAAACAAAACTACGAATGCAAAATAATATATCAATTTCGAAATTATTAAAATTGAATTCTTTTTGTAAAACAAAAGTACGGATCGAAAATAAAATATAAATATCCAAATTACTATAAATTGAGTTCTCTTGGTAAAACAAAGAGGGGATCCAAAATAAAATATAAATTTCAAAATTGCAAAAAATTGAGTTCTTTTGCATAAAACCAATGTACATATCGAGAATAAAATATAAAAATCCAAATTACTAAAAATTGAGTTCTTTTTGTAAAACAAAAGTAGGGATCCAAAATAAAATATCAATTTCGAAATTACAAAAAATTGTGTTCTTTTGCATAGAACAAAAGTACGTATCGAGAATAAAATATAAATTTCAAAATTATGAAATATTGAGTTTCTTTTGTAAAACAAAACTACGAATGAAAAATAATATATCAATTTCGAAATTATTAAAAATTGAATTCTTTTTGTAAAACAAAAGTACTGGATCGAAAATAAAATATAAATATCCAAATTACTATAAATTGAGTTCTCTTGGTAAAACAAAAGAGGGATCCAAAATAAAATATAAATTTCAAAATTACAAAAAATTGAGTTCTTTTGCATAAAACCAATGTACATATCGAGAATAAAATATAAAAATCCAAATTACTAAAAATTGAGTTCTTTTGTAAAACAAAAGTAGGGATCCAAAATAAAATATCAATTTCGAAATTACAAAAAATTGTGTTCTTTTGCATAGAACAAAAGTACGTATCGAGAATAAAATATAAATTTCAAAATTATGAAATATTGAGTTTCTTTTTGTAAAACAAAACTACGAATGAAAAATAATATATCAATTTCGAAATTATTAAAAATTGAATTCTTTTTGTAAAACAAAAGTACGGATCGAAAATAAAATATAAATATCCAAATTACTATAAATTGAGTTCTCTTGGTAAAACAAAAGAGGGATCCAAAATAAAATATAAATTTCAAAATTTCAAAAAATTGAGTTCTTTTGCATAAAACCAATGTACATATCGAGAATAAAATATAAAAATCCAAATTACTAAAAATTGAGTTCTTTTTGTAAAACAAAAGTAGGGATCCAAAATAAAATATCAATTTCGAAATTACAAAAAATTGTGTTCTTTTGCATAGAACAAAAGTACGTATCGAGAATAAAATATAAATTTCAAAATTATGAAATATTGAGTTTCTTTTTGTAAAACAAAACTACGAATGAAAAATAATATATCAATTTCGAAATTATTAAAAATTGAATTCTTTTTGTAAAACAAAAGTACGGATCGAAAATAAAATATAAATATCCAAATTACTATAAATTGAGTTCTCTTGGTAAAACAAAAGAGGATCCAAAATAAAATATAAATTTCAAAATTACAAAAATTGAGTTCTTTTGCATAAAACCAATGTACATATCGAGAATAAAATATAAAAATCCAAATTACTAAAAATTGAGTTCTTTTTGTAAAACAAAAGTAGGGATCCAAAATAAAATATCAATTTCGAAATTACAAAAAATTGTGTTCTTTTGCATAGAACAAAAGTACGTATCGAGAATAAAATATAAATTTCAAAATTATGAAATATTGAGTTTCTTTTTGTAAAACAAAACTACGAATGCAAAATAATATATCAATTTCGAAATTATTAAAAATTGAATTCTTTTTGTAAAACAAAAGTACGGATCGAAAATAAAATATAAATATCCAAATTACTATAAATTGAGTTCTCTTGGAAAAAGAAAAGAGGGATCCAAAATAAAATATAAATTTCAAAATTACAAAAAATTGAGTTCTTTTGCATAAAACCAATGTACATATCGAGAATAAAATATAAAAATCCAAATTACTAAAAATTGAGTTCTTTTTGTAAAACAAAAGTAGGGATCCAAAATAAAATATCAATTTCGAAATTACAAAAAATTGTGTTCTTTTGCATAGAACAAAAGTACGTATCGAGAATAAAATATAAATTTCAAAATTATGAAATATTGAGTTTCTTTTTGTAAAACAAAACTACGAATGAAAAATAATATATCAATTTCGAAATTATTAAAAATTGAATTCTTTTGTAAAACAAAAGTATGGATCGAAAATAAAATATAAATATCCAAATTACTATAAATTGAGTTCTCTTGGTAAAACAAAAGAGGGATCCAAAATAAAATATAAATTTCAAAATTACAAAAAATTGAGTTCTTTTGCATAAAACCAATGTACATATCGAGAATAAAATATAAAAATCCAAATTACTAAAAATTGAGTTCTTTTTGTAAAACAAAAGTAGGGATCCAAAATAAAATATCAATTTCGAAATTACAAAAAATTGTGTTCTTTTGCATAGAACAAAAGTACGTATCGAGAATAAAATATAAATTTCAAAATTATGAAATATTGAGTTTCTTTTTTGTAAAACAAAACTACGAATGCAAAATAATATATCAATTTCGAAATTATTAAAAATTGAATTCTTTTTGTAAAACAAAAGTACGGATCGAAAATAAAATATAAATATCCAAATTACTATAAATTGAGTTCTCTTGGAAAAACAAAAGAGGGGATCCAAAATAAAATATAAATTTCAAAATTACAAAAAATTGAGTTCTTTTGCATAAAACCAATGTACATATCGAGAATAAAATATAAAAATCCAAATTACTAAAAATTGAGTTCTTTTGTAAAACAAAAGTAGGGATCCAAAATAAAATATCAATTTCGAAATTACAAAAAATTGTGTTCTTTTGCATAGAACAAAAGTACGTATCGAGAATAAAATATAAATTTCAAAATTATGAAATATTGAGTTTCTTTTTTGTAAAACAAAACTACGAATGAAAAATAATATATCAATTTCGAAATTATTAAAAATTGAATTCTTTTTGTAAAACAAAAGTACGGATCGAAAATAAAATATAAATATCCAAATTACTATAAATTGAGTTCTCTTGGTAAAACAAAAGAGGGGATCCAAAATAAAATATAAATTTCAAAATTACAAAAAATTGAGTTCTTTTGCATAAAACCAATGTACATATCGAGAATAAAATATAAAAATCCAATTTACTAAAAATTGAGTTCTTTTTGTAAAACAAAAGTAGGGATCCAAAATAAAATATCAATTTCGAAATTACAAAAAATTGTGTTCTTTTGCATAGAACAAAAGTACGTATCGAGAATAAAATATAAATTTCAAAATTATGAAATATTGAGTTTCTTTTGTAAAACAAAACTACGAATGAAAAATAATATATCAATTTCGAAATTATTAAAAATTGAATTCTTTTTGTAAAACAAAAGTATGGATCGAAAATAAAATATAAATATCCAAATTACTATAAATTGAGTTCTCTTGGTAAAACAAAAGAGGGGATCCAAAATAAAATATAAATTTCAAAATTACAAAAATTGAGTTCTTTTGCATAAAACCAATGTACATATCGAGAATAAAATATAAAAATCCAAATTACTAAAAATTGAGTTCTTTTGTAAAACAAAAGTAGGGATCCAAAATAAAATATCAATTTCGAAATTACAAAAATTGTGTTCTTTTGCATAGAACAAAAGTACGTGATCGAGAATAAAATATAAATTTCAAAATTATGAAATATTGAGTTTCTTTTGTAA